>WNGS01013990.1:0-14299 GCA_020271785.1 Procambarus virginalis
TGAACAATGCCCGCATGACTGTGAACTATGCCTGCATGACTTTGAACTATGCCCAATGACTGTGAACTATGATTGCATGACTTTGAATTATGCCGCATGACTATGATCTATCCCGCATGACTATGAACTATGCCCTGCATGACTGTGAACTATGCTTGCATGACTGGCACTATGTCCGCATCACTGTGAACTATGCCCGCATGACTGTGATCTATGCCCGCATGACTTTGAACTATGCCCGCATGACTTTGAACTTTGCCCGCATGACTGTGAACTATGCCGCATGACCTTTGAACTATGCCTCTTGACTATAAACTATGCCGCATGACTATGAACTATGCCCGCATGACTATGACTATGCCCGCATGACTGTGATCTATGCCGCATGACTATAAACTATGCCCGCAAGACTTTGAACTATGCCCGCATGACTATGAACTACGCCCGCATGACTATGAACTAAGCCCCACATGACTATGAACTATGCCGCATGACTTTGAACAATGCCCCATGACTTTGAACTATGCCCTCATAACTGTGATCTATGCCTGGAACATAGATCGGTCTGGAATGGCCTCACCAGGCCATTCCAGACCGACAACCAGAGCGCAACTCCATAGTCTCCTGAGACTAATGGATGCCTACTACTACTACTATGCCCGCATGACTGTGAACTATGCCCGCATGACTGTGAACTATGCTTGCATGACTGTGCACTTTGCCCGCACGACTGTGATCTATGCCCGCATGACTTTGAACTATGCTCGCATGACTGTGATCTATGCCCGCATGAGTGTGAACTATGCCTCGCATGACTTGATCTATGCCCGCATGACTGTGATCTATGCCTGCATCACTGTGAACTATGCCCGCATGACCTGAGAACTATGCCCGCATGACTGTGAACTATGCCCGCATAACTGTGATCTATGCCTGCATGACTGTGATCTAAGCCCGCATGACTATGAACTATGCCCGCATGACTACTGAACTATGCCCGCATGACTGTGAACTATGCCCGCATGACTATGAACTAGCCTGCATGACTGTGATGTATGCCCGCATGACTGTGATCTAATGCCTGCATGACTATGAACTATGCCCGTATGACTATGAACTATGCCCACATGACTGTGATCTATGCCTGCATGACTATGAACTATGCTCGCATGACTGTGATCTATGCTCGCATGACTGTGATATATGCTCGCATGACTGTGATCTATGCTCGCATGACTGTGATCTATGCTCGCATGACTGTGATCTATGCTCGCATGACTGTGATCTATGCCTGCATGACTATGACTATGCACGCATGCTGTGATCTATGCCCGCATGACTGTGATCTAAGCCTGCATGAACTATGAACTATGCCCGCATGACTATGAACTATGCCCCATGACTATGAACTATGCTCGCATGACTATGAACTATGCTCGCATGACTGTGATCTATGCCCGCATGATTGCGATCTATGCTTGCATGACTGTGACTATGCCTGCATGACTATGAACTGTGCCCGCATGACTTGATCTATGCCCGCATGACTATGAACTATGCCCGCATGACTGTGAACTATGCCTGTTGTGTATCTGGGCTTGAACTCATATACTAAATTAATTGATTATTGTTTGAAATAATCGAAGAACCACTCACTTTTGAGAACAGAGGGAAAACGTATAATAGTGATCATTATAATAACACTAGAGAACCAGTGTCTATGGATACTAATTCAATGATAATCACTTGATATATAGAATAGACTGTATTATTAATTAAAGCAAAGCCTCAAATATCAACATTTGGGGGTTATTTCTAGAAGTTCATATATATCTAGGAACCAGTGTGGGTTCGTCACTAGTTCATTGTTGGGTTAATAACATGGTAAATCTAAACTACAATAGATTCAAATATTTAAATCAAATTATGAATATTAAAGATCATAATCACTGAGCAATAGTTAGAGCATAAACATTAATTACCAAATCTGGCAATAATTATCAATGTAAAGATTCTATAGAATGATATAGCAATCACCAAATTATGAATTTGTACGAAAAATATGTCTTAGCTGTAAACGATTCTAAACGCCAGTCGTCATTCGTCCTCGTGGTCACAGGATCCCAATAAAGAAAGAACCGAGGTGAATCACCCGCTGACGAGAACAAACTTCCTGGCACCTCGTATACACCGCAATCAAGAGAATTTAAGTGCAACTGTGATTAGGCTGATATTTCAAGTATTCATGAAACTGAGAAAACTAAAATCATTACACGTTGGTTTTGATATTTCACTCTTCTGACGATAAACTATCACAAATGTGTGGTGTCTGTGTATAGCTGAGATAGTCTTGGTAGTAAGGTTGATGTAAAGTCATTCCTGGTTACTGACTTTAATACTAATAAACGATTACATGACTAGGCTCCCAAGCTTGGCAGGCGTCCTGTGCTTTGTTTACCTTCTCTCTAGTGGCGTCCAGCCGCCGCACATAGAAAACGGATGGTACCATTTTCTGTGAACATGACATCCCTCCTTTTCTTTAAAAGAATGAATACAGGATGTCTACCATGCTTGTAGCACAAAGCAAAGTTATTGACACAAAGTAAGTTATTAACATATCAAGAGATATTGCATACATTTAACATTAATTAACACACAAAGAATTTAAACAATCTTTACCACAAAGGATTTCAATGTTAAAAATACATATGCAATGTTAAACAAACATGAAAGAAACTGTAATACAAAGTTACAAAATATTGAATGAGAGATCTGCATTATTCAAACAATATTAAATTTAGTTCAGCATAACAAGTAAATACTTTGCATTACAGGAACACAATTAATCATCATATCGTGTAGGGCGTTTAACATGACGTTTTGGACGAGAGTCCTTAAATACAAAACATCCCTCGATGAATTGTTTATCGAGTTATAACTCATTTTTTTTTTTGCACGACTTTGCACTTCATCATTTTCTACACTATTTGGAATCACTTTGAAATAAGCCATATTACGTGTTATACTATGATCTCTATTACTCGCTGTTACCATAGTTCTTTTACACTAATCACTTTATATGGTTTTGTATCATACGGCATATCTAGCTTTCCCTCTTTTTTCTTTTTAACGAGAACAGTATCTCCAACCTTTATGAATTGTTCCTTTGCACGTTGATCATGAGCAATTTTCATTTTGCCCTTGGCTAGTGCATCCTTCTGAGCGAGACGTTTATCCGTTACCTTGGCTGGCATGACAGGTAGTGCGATTCTCATAGGACGTCCAAATAAAAGTTCGCCAGGCGACTTGCCCAGTGTTCCATGCGGTGTTGCACGGTAGTTCCTGAGAAAAGCATACATAGCTTGTTTCCAGGATCGTCCTTCGGCATGAGCACAGCGTACAGCTTTCATGAGAGGTTGCATGAATCTCTCTACTTCTCCATTTGCTTGAGGATGTAGTGGCATCACACGGCGGTGTTTGAATCCAATATGCTCAGCAAAGTTGACAAAGTCTTGTCCATTAAATGGCGGTCCATTGTCCGTCTTGACAACTTCAGGAATGCCAAAGTTTGAAAAGATCTTGTCGAGTTCGGGATGACAGCCTTTGCAGATGTGGAAGTGATGATTTCTACTTCTGGATAACGTGAGTGATCATCAATGACTACCATCAAGTACTCTCCAGTTGGTAGCGGTCCACAGAAGTCCATCGATACTTCCATCCATGGTGCAGCAGGTAGTGGTGAAGGTTGTAGAGGTGTTGGTCTTGAAGTATCCACTGCAGCTTGGCAAGGGACACAGGCATCATGCATGTCCTTAGCTTGACGATCAATGCCAGGAAACCACACCTTTTCTCGTAGCAGCTGTTTGGTCCTTACAAGACCTTGGTGTCCTTGATGTGCAAGCTTCAGAGCACGTTGCTGGAGAACAGCTGGAATGACGATACGAGTACCTCGCAGCACGGTGTCGCGTTGTTGCGTAACACTTAATTCTGTCTGGATGCGTTCAAGTGCTTTGAATGCATCTTGGTCAACTCCTGAGGGTGGGATGCGTGGAAACTTTTTCTTAGTCAATGCATCCACTGTTGCTTGCAGAGTTGGGTCCTCTAGGGTTGCAGTACGGATTTCATCAAGAGTGAGAGCCTTGGGACTGCATCACAGGTTACAGAGTGTACATATTCCTCGGCAACTTGCTGATGCTTGGTGATGGTGAAACTGTTGGCAGGATGTCGACTGATGTAATCAGCGGGATTGCCTGCACCTGGCTTGTATTTCACCGTAAAGTTGTATGGTTGCAGACGAAGAGCCCATCTCTCAATGCGAGCTGGTGGTTTGGACTTTGGATTATTGAAGATGGTCTCCAACGGTTTGTGGTCAGTGACTATCGTGGTAAAGGGTGCACCAAGCAGATACACATTGAAGTGTTCACAGCCCCATACAAGAGCAAGAGCTTCCTTCTCTGTCTGACTGTATCGTTGCTCAACATCTGTGAGAGAACGGCTGGCGTAGGCAATTACTACTCTTGAATCTGGTTGACCAGGTTTGTGTTGGGCTAACACAGCACCTAAACCAACAGGACTAGCATCCACCGTTAACTCAGTGTCCATTGATGGATCAAAGTATGCAGCAGTCGCATTTTCTACTAGTGCATCTTTCACAGCATCAAATGCATTTTGCTCGACATCGCTCCAGTACCATGATGCATTTTTCTTCAGGAGCTCACGTAGAGGCTTCGTAATGGTAGCAAAATCTGGAATGAAGCGAGAACAGTAGTTTGCCATTCCCAGAAAACTATGTACTTCAGTGGATGTTGAAGGAGGTGCAGCATTCTTGATATCTGCAACTTTCTTAGGATCTGGAGATAGACCTTTGTCACTAAGTACATGTCCAAAGAATTCAATTTATGTTTATTGAACTCACACTTTGCTCGGCTTAGCGTCAAATTCTTTTCTCGTAAGCGTTGCAATGTTGCACGAAGAGCTTTGTCGTGTTCAGCTTGGGTACGGCCATAAACAATGATGTCATCAGACATGTTGTCAGCATTAGGTATATCTTGCAATACCTGGCTGATGATGTGCTGGAATACTTCAGCAGCACTGTTAATACCAAAACTCAGGCGCTTGTACCTATACAGACCTCGATGTGTCGTAAACGTTGTGATGAATCGACTCTCATCATCAAGTTCAAGCTGATGATAGCCCTTGTTTAAATCTAACTTGCTGAATACAGTTGCACCATTCAAGCGGTATATCATATCATCTACAGTGGGTGTAGGATGGCGTTCACGCATTATTGCCTTGTTGGGAACACGCATGTCTACACAAATGCGTATCTCATCTGGATTCTTCGGCTTTGGTGGAGTGACAATTGGGCTTACCCATGGTGTTGGGCCTGTTACCGGTTCAATGATATCTAGTTCTATCAGCCTATCCAGTTCGGCATCGACTTTCTTGCGAGTATGGAATGGTTGTCGGCGATGTGGTTGGGCAACTGGAATTACATCTGGGTTGATATGCAGATGTACCTTGCTATCAGTATAACAACCTATGGATTTAAACCGATCAGAAAATTCAGCAACAATAGCATCAACATTGTTTGCAGATTCCACTGCTACAGCATTAGAAAGCTGAAGTAGCCCCAATTTGGTTGAAGTCTTGTAACTGAGTAAAGACTCCTTTGCATTCCTAACAACATGGAATGTAGTAATGAGCATTGCATTCTTTGACTTAATCTCTGCAGTGAAAGTTCCAATCACTGGTAAGGCTACCTTTGAAGCATAGGCAGTGGCTTTGCCATTATAGTTTTCAAGCTTTGGGAATGTTTTTTAAATTTTTCATAGTGGCACTCAGCAATGGTGTCAATGTTTGATCCAGTGTCAATGAGAATTTTGAGACAAATGCCAGCAATGTATACTATAGTCTCTGGGTTGTTTGGAAGATCATTCCATTTTGTGATTGATTGTACTCCATAAATATAATCACATTCACTGTCATCTGAGACTGGTTGTAATGAAATGTTGTCTTATATTATTAACATTCTTGATTTGAGGTGCAATATTGTGTTTGCCACCTCGACTCCTATGACTTGATCCTCGTACATTGCTTTTATTTATTGATTGTGGTTTCTTTAGTGCGGAACGACACATAGCACCAAAATGATTTAGTTTTCTACACTCATAGCACTTCTTACCTTGTGCAGGACAAACATTATCTTGGTGTGGGTAGTCTCCTCCACAATTGTAACATTTATTATTGACAACCTCTGATGTGAGTCGTTGTGACTGCTTGAGTCTTGTTCCATGACTCCAGTTGTGATGTGGTTCTCGGCTCAATTTAATGTTAGGTTTGGCATGATATCTTCTACGATCATGGTGTACTCCCTGAACCTTACATACTTCTTGACTGTTAGTAACAGTGGCAGAACCGTTGTTGGCACTGCACTCCATGACACGAGCATCACGTGCAGCATCTTCCATTCGACGAGCCATATCCAGTATCTTGTTAAGAGAACTTTCATCATCAACAAGTTCTAGAGCTCTTCGACGAAGACGTGTAGATGTGCATGTTTCAATTATTTGCTGTTTGATTTCTTGTCAACATCAGCAAACTCACAATGGGTTGCTAAACCCTGCAGACGTGTATGGTATTGATCAACAGTTTCATTAGAGAGTTGTTTTGCTCTCCTGAAATGCATAATTTCCATAGCAGTATTTTGCCTTGGTTTGAAATGCTCAGTTAATTTGGCCTTGGCAGTGTCATAATCTTTGGCACCACCAGTATCTTTCAGTGTATCAAAGATATCACAAACTCTATCACCTGCATAATGAAGCAGAAAGGCACGCTTTCTTTCAGCACTTTTGATGTCAGAAACTATCAACAAATTTTCAAACCTTTTAAGCCATTTGACCCACCTCTGTGACAGGTTTGTCTGGTCACAGTCAGGATCAAATGCAGGAAACTGAGGTATATTTGCCATTTTTACTGAATAATTTAAACTTATCACTTAAAATGTTCCTCAGAATATATAACACTTACTGCACTGTATATGTTATTTAAGAATTCACTGTAATTACTTTAATTTTGCAAAGCACACAAGCATTTTAATGCAAAAGTTCACAACAGTGCACAACACAGCAGCAACTGACTTCTTACCTAGCCCTTGTGTACATGTGTTGTTCCTACTCACAGCAACACAGCAGTTGTTAGCAGTTGGTACAGCAATTGGCAGCAGTTGGCAGCAGTAGCAGCAGTTGCAGCAGTAGCAGCATTTGGCAGCAGTAGGCAGCAGTTGGCAGCAGTTGCACAGTAGCAGTCAGCAGTAGGCAGCAGTTGGTTCACAGCGTGAAGAATTTTGTAGCACGAAGCGTCGTTTCGTAACCAAAACATCGGGTTTTGTACACTGCATCAAAGCGTCGTTTCGTACACAGCGTCGGCAGATTCCTCTCACAGCAACACTCAGCACAGCTTGGGTAGCACACAGCATTGGCCAGCACACAGCAACGGCCAGCACACAGCAACGATCAGCACACAGCAACAGTCAGCACACAGCATGGGGTTGCATACAGCATCGGGTATGGTGCTCACAGACAGCTTCTCCTTCCTCTGGCGAGACAGCATGCTCCTTCCTTGTGTTTTGTTGAACAAAATACCTGCGTTCCCAGTTCATCCTCGTCGCCAGTGTGGTGTCTGTGTATAGCTGAGATAGTCTTGGTAGTAAGGTTGATGTAAAGTCATTCCTGGTTACTGACTTTAATAATAATAAACGATTACATGATATGGCTCCCAAGCTTGGCAGGCGTCCTGTGCTTGTTTACCTTCTCTCTAGTGGCGTCCAGCCGCCGCACATAGAAAACGGATGGTACCATTTCTGTGAACATGACACAATGTACACCTAATTGATGCATTCATAAAGGTATATCTTAAGTTACGTATCAAATACTGGGTCTGCCGGGAGGGCGTGGTGACCACCCCAGGTCGGACGCTCCTAGTCCTCTCCGCACTGTCGATTGTTTACGTTGGGTGAATTGCTGGTTTGCCCTGCTGGGGGTGGTCTGCCACTGACAGGGTGACGTTTTGCTTAGCCATGGGGACTTCTCGCCCCCAGTGAAGAGGACATTGTCGGCTGGTCTGGCGTGTTCGGTACCAGTAGACCATCCATTGGTTGGTGTCGCCCTGGTGACGTGCTTTCATGTGCAGCTGTCGACCTGGTGGCACCAGCTGCTTCAGGGCAACCGTGCTGTGGTAAAGTTCCGCCTCCAGGCTGCTTTCAGCGTTTCTCGAGCGGTGTGAGGGGCTGTTTTACCCTCTCCCTGATACTGCTGGCTCCTTTAAGGTAGTGAATCTTAGTGTCACCTTGACGTCTGTGGCGGTGCATGGCGCCCCCTTCGAATTTCAGGACGGCTTTTTGACCTCCTTTTCGAACGGTTTGGGAAGTGTTAATGTTCGTTTGGAACAAGGTCGTGGCCGGGCACTGTGTTGGTATGCTTGACGGCTCCCGCACCCTGACGATGTCGCTGAAGTGTAGGTACCGTCGTCGATATCCGTGTTGGGATACACGCTCCACTGCAGTATCGGGTCAACCGCGCACCGTTATCGGTGTGGTCACGAGGGTCATCTGGCTGCAGCGTGCGACTTGGAGCAGCTGGTCGGGTGCATGTTTTTCGTGCGGAGGATTTCCCACCCTTGTTACTTCCGGACGGTTCTGGGATGGAGTGGTACTGTGCCTGCGGCGCCTGGTTGCCTGTCTGCTGCTCTGCCTGTTGAGGTGAATTCTACGGCCTGCACGACCCTCTGGTGCCTGCTGTGGCCCTGGGTGATTTGAGCCGGTGTGTGTGTGTTGGGCCGTCGCCTGAGCTGCGTGTTGTGCAGGATGTCCCTGTGGAGGTCCATGTCCCGCCTGTGGATGTGATACCGGCTCCCGGGAATCCTGGTTCTGCTGTTTTAGAGGGGGTGCTTCGGCAGGAGAGGTGCCTGCCGTGCCTGTGTGTGCTGACAACTGTAGTTCTGCTCTTTCCATCCCTTTGCAGAAGCGTGCGCGTCGGTGTTCTGAGGCTGTTTCCCAGATGATGTGTGACAGTGTGGTGATGTGGCCTCTGTGGACTCTTCGGACAGTGCTGGTGTGACCTGTGTGGATGTGAAGATGGTGGCCGTGCCTGCGGCGGGGCCTGCTGGGCGTGGTGTGGTGCGACCTGTCTCGAAGCGTTCACGGGCGGGCTCGGAGTGTGTCTCCCCCTCGTGGTGTGCCTTGGGAGGAGGTGGGGGAGTATGATGATCTGGCGCCCCCCTCCGAGGATGTTGGTGCTGTGCGAGACTCCGAGGATGTTTGTGCTGTGCGAGACTCCGAAGTTGCTACCTGTGCCTCTCCTCCTGCGTCTCCTGCTGTTGGATCTCCGCAGTGGGGGTTGTCCCTGATGATCGGGACCTCGTCGTGATGTTGCGGAAAGATGTGTGCCGGGGGGTCTCGGGTCCTGTGCCCGGTGGTGGGGTCGGTGCCGCGCCTGCATCCCTGCTGTATCCCCTCCTTCCTTGCTCCGGTCTGGGGATTGCCTGGTTCCGTCTGCTGGAGTCGTGCCCTGTGAGGGTCCGGAGTTGGGCCCTTATCGAGATGCCCGGGTGCTTCCGATCCCGTGGTGCTCGTCCACTATCTGGGTGTCGCGGTGAAGGAGTTTGTGTATCGGGTGCCGGATAGGATGTCTCAGCCGAGGGCGCTGCCTAGTGGCCGGCTGCCCGTTGACGAGCGGGTGATTTGGGGCGTACTGCTTGCGCTTTCCGATATACAAGTTTCCGGAGAAGTATTAGTTCCCGTCTTGCACACACTGCTAAGCTGTGCGTGGCTGCCACCGTGACCGCGACACCCCGCCCCCCGGTGCGGGTGTCTCCCTCTAACGTTCGACTCAGTTTCGCCGCCTCTCCTCTCTCTACGGCCCATCACATCTACCGCTTTTGACTTTCTTCTCATCCTAACCGTAAACGCATCTCCTTACGTCTGTCCTGGTGCAGTCATCGGGAGGTTAACCCTTCATGCAAACTGCACCTATTCTCAAGAAGAAGAGAAGAGGTCTGCCGAAAATCGCGTCTGCCAGTCCCAAGCGCCACATGTGTACACGTAATTACGGGTCGTGGCTTAAATTGTAGACACGTTATTAATTGGCAAAGTACTGCAGAACACGTGGGGAGGTAATTGGTGACTATTAAGGAGTTTCAACGTGATTCTTCTTGTTGGCAAACTCTTCAGTCACACCACCACGCGCCTCGTCTCTCTGCTCGTCAAGCTGCCTCGTGAGTAGGTAATGGCGTCTCCTCCCGCACCCGCTCTCGCATTCACACAGAATTATTAATCACGAATTATTCTTTTCCGCGCATTATGGATAAATGCAATAATAGGAACTGGGTTGCAATTTAGGGATTTATAATTATCATATTCTCGATAATGATCTCTAACGAGAATGGAGATGATATTTATCCTCTCCATAGCATTCGATCGTAACAGAATAAAACTGTTTCTAAATATTTCAATCAATAACTCTCGGTTTTACATGATCGGGAGTCATATTATCAGCCATAGCTCAGATTAAATTATATTAACACTACCGTTAGTGGTATTAATAACTACTGTAATTAGTGTAATGATGATATTTTATTATAATACAATTGTATTTTATTAGTGTTGGAAATTTCCCATAACTCCGGGGGAGAAACTCAGGTCGCAGTGCCATTTTTGAGTACTGACGTACCTATCCCGAAGTTAGTATTAAGGTTAGTACGTTAGTATGTTAGTACACCATACGGATTTCCGTAATTGTCAAGGACATACAAGAATTTAAGTCTTGTAAAAGAACTCATGTTAAATGGAAACATGGAATTTCTGTCATAGTTAATCGCCTACACAAACAATTAATGGTTAAATCATACAATTTATAACTGAGAATCCACTGTGAGGTGAATGTCTGGTTTTGTGACTGGTAACTTTTGGTTACTAGACATCACAACACAGTATCATTATGATTACTCAAATTGGATTGTGAAATTATTTGCTCTTAGTCAGAGCTATAATAGGCTTGTAGTTTCCTTTTACATTGTTTGAGCAGCTGCCTAGTGGGGCGGGTGCTCGGTGGATCAAATTGTCCTCTTCGGAAACTGTTGAAGCTGGTTCTGATAAACACTCTCGTTCTGCTAATTCGAGAGTTACCACTTCTCTAATGTCTTTAGGGTAGTATGCCTCGACACAAAACCCGTACTACTCTCAGGATGCCTTGGTGATCTGGTGGATAGCAACAATTTTCCCTATAGGCCATTCTGACGTTTGTCCATCACTGTCAACTAATACTAGGTCTCCTGGTTTAAGTTGAACTTTATATAGGGGCTCGAAGCTCCATAGTGGTACTCTCGTAAGCGGTGATACTCTCGAGTCCACACCTCATCCACCTTTCAATTACTCTCAGAGATGTTGGTAACTTTGTACTAAGTCACTCCTGGTACATAGGAAGGGTCGATGGGGTCCTCTTCTGCCAAAGTATCAGAGGGCTCAGCAGGCCTCCATGTATTAAATGCGAGGGACTCAGAGGCTCTCTCTGTGAGAAATCATCTGACAGGTAAGTTTGGGCGATTGTTGACTCACGCCTCAATTTCCACGACGAGTGTTTGGAGTTCCGAGTAACTAATTTTCTGTCGATGCAAGGTCTTTCCTTAAACATTTCTTGACAGTCCCTATCATACGTTCGTAGAACCCACCTTGCCAGGGGCCTGTGAGCAATAATTTCCAGTGGCATTGTCGTCTCTGCATGACAGACTGCACTTCTGGATGATTCCTATCTCTCGTAAGCAGGCTTCTCCTGCCACAAAATTTGAACCATTATCCGATATCAGGATTTGGGACAGGATCTGCGAGCTGCAAAATCTACGAAAAGCTTGGATCAAAGCTTCAGCACTCATGTCACAGATGACATTCGTCTCGTTCAAAAAATTTTCTTTGGATTTGGAAGAGTTCTTTATGACAAGTTTGCTGAATTCAGGTACATCTACACGAAACACTGCTACTATATAAAAATTCAAGGAATTGTTAAAAAGAAATATTAATAATAAGTAAATTAAAAATAATTACAATTGAAATAATGGATAATAATTAAATTAATAGTAATAACAATTAAAGTAATAGTAATAACAATTAAATTAATAGTAATAATAAAATAAAAAAATATTGAAAACTAATTAAAATTAAATAGAAATCATAATATGTAAAAGCACAATTAATACATATGTAAGCATAATAACATAAAACATTACCCAAGATATTTATACAATACTGGTTTGTTTGTTGCCACAGATCACTACTGCTCCACCAAGCCTGGTACACACACCTCCTATGGTTACTTGATTGAGTGCAATTGTACCCACGGCGAAGGGTCCAAGCTGCACTTAACCAAACAGAATACAAGTAAGTCTGTCTGTCACGGTAGAGGGTCCAAGCTGCACTTAAACCAAACAGAATACAAGTAAGTCTGTCTGTCACGGTAGAGGATCCAAGCTGCACTTAACCAACAGGATACAAGTAAGTCTGTCTGTCACGGTAGAGGGTCCACGCTGCACTTAACCAAACAGGATACAAGTAGTATGTCTGTCACGGTAGAGGGTCCACGCTGCACTTAACCAAACAGAAGTACAAGTAAGTCTGTCTGTCACGGGGTAGAGATTCCAAGCTGCACTTAACCAAACAGAATACAAGTAAGTCTGTCGTGTCACGGTAGAGGATCCAAGCTGCACTTAACCAAAAGAATACAAGTAAGTCTGTCTGTCACGGTAGAGTGTCCAAGCTGCACTTAACCAAACAGGATACAAGTAAGTCTGTCTGTCACGGTAGAGGGTTCCAAGCTGCACACTTAACCAAACAGGACACAGGGTAGAGTCTGTCGGACCTACCCTGTTGTCCATGTGTCTGTCGGCGGTGCATGAAGGGTTCAGCTGCACTTACAAAACACATCCACTTATTAAAAAGTATTGTACAATGAATGTCTGTTTTAGTACATTTATATAGTTGGTGTAGTTGTACATATGTGTATACAGAGAACTATTTATCCTCTAAATAACGGTGCTTAAAAAATATAACATGAATGACTACCACATGAGAATTACTGCAGTTTACAAGAAGTAATTTTAAATCTAACTCATTCAATGGCTTTTTATACTCAGTAAAAAAATTACACACCATACGGCCAGTCTCCATGTATATGATTCTAGGGCAAACCCCGGATCAAAATCGACTACACCTAACACAGTTCATGCAACATAGACTCTGACTTTCCAGTAGAATCTAAAACATTCCTGGCAGTAAGTGCGTCCTCTATTGTCACAGAGCATTCTCTCCTCCAAATTACATATTATCTGCAGCTAGGGGTCTCACTGCTGTTATGCCTCTGCATGACAAGTTCGTTTTATTCTATTTGCTGTATACCTGCTGCACCAACGAGCTGAGATATTATCACTACATATCTTATAGTGTATTACCTGACAACTAAAGTTTGTTCTTCTTGGGGAGTACATTTAGGAGTGGCCAGTAACTATACATCAAATAGAAAAGGAATTGAATTGAGTTTGTACATAAAAATGTAATATAAAGGAATTTGATTGTACTTCTGCTGGATGTGCGATTCCCTTCAGACAAAAAGATACCATTCGTTTGTGAACAATTTCTTCAGGTGTGTATATGGCATAAGGCCCGAAATGAGATTGCAATGAGTGCCTGGATGAACACCAGAGATTTGTCTTGACATGTCTCTAGTCGCAATTAAGGTTACCAAAAGTCAACACTTTCAAGGTGGCATAGTTCATTGTCATGCGGGCATAGTTCACAGCCATGGCGGCATAGTTCACAGTCTGGGGCATAGGTGTGGAGGACGTTTGCTTCATGCAAAATTGATTTGGACACAAAGAATCCGATCCTTCTACCACGTCCCACATTATTACAAAACTTCTAGTTTTACATCACCATCATATGGACTTTGCATGGTGGAGTGTTAGACACTCTCACCGACCTCAGACAGAAATATTTGGCTTCCTCAAGGTCGGTCAAACTGTCAAATCAAACATTAAGTTCTGTGTAATCTGCAAAGATACGACGCTTGAGTATGTCCTTACCCAGGACCTCCACCACTCCTAAAGAGAGAGTAATTCATCTTCGTCCGTTGAGACCACGGTGTCGATTACACAGGAGCCTTGCTCCTCACTGGCAGTCCAGATAAGATACCAGTGAAAGCTTATATTTGCCTCTTCACTGTGCAACCACACGAGGCGTACACTTGGATGTGATTTC
>WNGS01014004.1:0-13016 GCA_020271785.1 Procambarus virginalis
CCCTCCCTCACTCCTCCAACATTGTATTCGCCAACATTGATGCTCCCACCATACTGGTTTTTTTTATACACTATTTACACATGTTATATATACCTATCTACATGTTTTATTTACCAGAACTATGCAAGTAAGATGGTATTGTGTCCAAACAGTACAGTGGCCATCATACACTGCATGAAAAATCACACAGCAGCCAGCAGACGATGCTACAATTATGACGTCACCCTCCTCCCAAATAGCTCCTCTCAACATACTGCTGATGCTGTGTGATATACACACACCACTGTATATACCCATGTACATGTGTGTTCCCCGTAGCGAACCACGAAGCTAGTATGGTGAGCAAAACAAGAGTGGCTGCCACACAGTGAGGGTACCTCAATTCTCTCCCTCCCTCCCTCACCAAAATTCCTCCTTCCACAATACTACGCACAACACTAATTATAGCCACAGTCCAGGTGATTAATTACTGTAAATGAATAATTAACCACAAGTTTATTTTGAAAAGAAACCTAAAACGTCGTTTGAAGATTCCTAGATGGACGAAATAATGCTGTGGTGCTGTAGCTAGCGCTGTGAACATCGTGAACAGCATTGATTCACTGATATTTGAACATTGTACCCAGTCATCATCACACTCGGGCTCTTCTATATTACTATCATGGCTAAATAATACAGATTATATATATTTTGACATTATTAGGTGGTGATGTGGTCACACACTGAACAGCAGTGCTGTGCGCTCATAACAAAGCTCAAATAGCCCTTAGCAAAACAAGGGTTAAGGATTAAGATAGTTTGAAGAATTTGGAATTATGTTTATGTCTGTCAGTCTTTATTGAATTCATTTATTTGAAAGCCATAAATTTCCTGAAATTACTGTAATGTGATGTTTAATCAGCAAATATGTTTAGTCAACATTATCTCTACAGGCAAGTCAAGTGGAGCAGGAACAGCGTGGACTTATTCAACATGCAGAAATCACATATTTAAAGAATCAGCTGGCTGAGCAACAAGAAAAATTAGAAAATATGACAGAAGCTGTAAAAGAAGTACAGAAATTGAAAACTGATTTACATGACAAAAATGTCATTATAAATCAGCTAAATTGTAAACTACGGGCAGAGGAGAGGGAGACTAGGAGACTCCACAATCAGCTTATGGAAATAAAGGTATGGTGTATTATTACTGTAATTTGATTATGGTTATCAGATGTTCATTTGTGTGAAAGTGTAAGTAATTTATTTCTTGTTTAATGTTGCTTTTGACATATCACAGTAATGTAATGCATCAATGAGAAATCCATAAGAGCTGTGATAAGGATTCGAACTTATGTGCTGGGAGTTCTCAGACACATGCTCTCGACTAATTGTCTAGAGCATAGCCTAGTTTTGTCTAGAGCATGTGTCTGGTGATACCCAGCGCATAGGTTCAAATTCTTATCATGGCTCCTACAGATTTTCTCATCAAATTTAATGTTGTGGCTTTGGATGCAGGGAGTACACCTTGACCAGGTCACAGTCAGAGCTAAATCCCTGTAAACTTCTCAAAGGCCAGTGGCTGTGAACTCTAAATTCCAAATCATTTATATACAACATGAAGACTGTCAACAATTGGCCTACAGCAAAACACAGATGATTTAAAATGGTGTTTTTTCTGGGGGAGCCCCTACGGCTTCCCGGAGCTTACCAGGCTGATATGCTAATGTCAGACATTGGCATCAGTCATGTGTACAGAGTTATTATGGGCCTACCAGGGACCACGAGCCAGAACCTGGCCCCCTCAGAGAGGCAAGGGGGAGCAATGGCCTATAGAAACCCCCGTGTGGTTGGAAGCATTCTATGTCTGTCATGGACCGGGTTAGGCACCCAGAAAGGTAGGCATCCCAAAACAAACCCCTATTCTGGTGAAAATTGCAATCAAAAGCCGAACGAGTGGATAGAACTCCCCAAACAAAAATACTCGGGATACGACCCGTTGAGCTACTTTTCTGCTCTGTTGTTGGACGGACGGAGTAGGATGGACCTGTGTAGCCCAACCTGTTGGGCTACTTTTTAGTGTCTTGCACATGCGCCGTTAGTTTGTTTTGGTTCCGGGCGATGTGCACACATGCTGGTGTTCTGCGTTCATTTTGTCTCGGGGGCTTCGCTTCTCGCTCTTATCATTCTCCAGTCAGTGTCCCATTGCTCTTGGGGGTGTTCTGGAATTTCGCTGTGGGGAAGTCACGAGGTTTTTTCCTGCGTTTTTGGGTGGGGGGAGCCTCCTTCGTCGCTCCTCTCCTCTTCTCAGGCATGAGCGCCATGGCCGCCTCCGGCAGCTACGTTCTCCTAGGCTTGTGTCATGGCCCTTCCACACCTATGTTCTGCAGGTGAGTTAGTGCGGTCTGGCGTCTCCGTCTTGACACTGTTTTTATTTTGGGAGTAGGAACGGGTGTACATACGTACTTGAGAACGTAGAAAAAAAACCGAGGTGCCTGCTGCAGAGCTATACAGTATTGGCCCATGCGTGGCAGCTTTTGTTCTCACCACCCGATTCCTTCCTCGCATCACAGGTGACCGCAGGAGGCCTCTTGGCCCATACAAGGTGGCTCCTGCCTGTACTCATCCTGCCCCTCTCCTATGCTTGTCTCACCATGCTTGAGTTCGGGGCCCCGTCTCCACCTTGTTCCACGGTGCAACGGTGGAGGTGCCTGTTCGGTGGTACATTTTCCTGCGTTGAGGGTGTTCTGTGCTCGCCTAATTGTGCTTGCGGGGCTGGGCTCTGGCTCTTTGGTTCCGCCTCTCACCGGTCATTCGCCTGACATGCGGATTCTGTGCCTCCTGGGCTCTCTTGTCTCTACGCCTGGGGCTGTGTGGGGGGTCAGCCCTGGTGTGGGCGGCCTAATGTGTTCCATCAGTTGCCTGTTACACTGCACTTGTTTCTTCTACCGTCCCTGTGGCTCAGTTGGGTACTCTGTTTCCACCTGTGTCCCCCTGTTGTGTGCCACTCGTGTTACCGTTTATCTTTATCTTCTGTCACTTCCTCTGGGAGTGTAATTACCTAAGTGTTACCTAAGTGTAATTACCTAAGTGCAGTTACAGGATGAGAGCTACGCTTGTGGTGTCCCGTCTTCCCAGCACTCTTTGTCATATAACGCTTTGAAACTACTGACGGTCTTGGCCTCCACCACCTTCTCCCCTAACTTGTTCCAACCATCTACAACTCTGTTTGCGAAAGTGAATTTTCTTATATTTCTTCGGCATCTGTGTTTAGCTAGTTTATATCTATGACCTCTTGTTCTTAAAGTTCCAGGTCTCAGGAAATCTTCCCTATCGATTTTATCAATTCCTGTTACTATTTTGTATGTAGTGATCATATCACCTCTTTTTCTTCTGTCTTCTAGTTTTGGCATATTTAATGCCTCTAACCTCTCCTCATAGCTCTTACCCTTCAGTTCTGGGAGCCACTTAGTAGCATGTCTTTGCACCTTTTCCAGTTTGTTGATGTGCTTCTTAAGATATGGGCACCACACAACCACTGCATATTCTAGCTTTGGCCTAACAAAAGTCGTGAACAATTTCTTAAGTATATCGCCATCCATGTATTTAAGCGCAATTCTGAAGTTGGAAAGCGTGGCATAGGCTCCTCGCACAATATTCTTTATGTGGTCCTCAGGTGATAGTTTTCTATCTAGAACCACCCCTAGATCTCTTTCTTTATCAGAATTCTTTAAAGATTTCTCACATAATATATAGGTTGTGTGGGGTCTATGTTCTCCTATTCCACATTCCATAACATGGCATTTATTAACATTGAATTCCATTTGCCGAGTGGCGCTCCATGTACTTATTTTGTCCAGGTCATCTTGAAGGGCATGACAATCATCTAAGTTTCTTATCCTTCCTATTATCTTAGCATCATCAGCAAACATGTTCATATAATTCTGTATACCAACTGGTAGATCATTTATGTAGACAATAAACATCACTGGTGCAAGAACTGAACCCTATGGTACTCCGCTTGTGACATTTCTCCAGTCCGATACATTGCCTCTGGTCACTGCCCTCATTTTTCTATCAGTCAGAAAATTTTTCATCCATGTTAGAAGCTTACCTGTCACCCCTCCAATATTTTCCAGTTTCCAGAACAACCTCTTATGTGGAACTCTGTCAAAAGCCTTTTTTAGGTCCAGATAGATGCAGTCAACCCAACCATCTCTTTCCTGTAATATCTCTGTTGCTCGGTCATAGAAACTGAGTAAATTCGATACACAGGATCTTCCAGATCGAAAACCATACTGTCTGTCTGATATTATATCATTTCTCTCCAGGTGTTCTACCCATTTAGTTTTAATTATTTTTTCCAATATTTTGACTATTACACTTGTCAATGATACCGGTCTATAGTTAAGGGGGTCTTCCCTACTTCCACTTTTGTAGATTGGAACTATGTTAGCCTTTTTCCACACATCAGCTACAACTCCTGTAAACAGGGATGCCTGAAAAATCAGTTGAAGAGGAATGCTGAGCTCAGGTGCACATTCTCTCAGAACCCATGGCGAAACTCCATCTGGACCAACTGCTTTGTTCTTATTTAGCTCCTTGAGCATTTTTTCCACTTCGTCTCTAGACACCTCTATGTGCTCTATGTTGTTCTCTGGAATTCTTATTGTATCTGGTTCCCTGAAGATTTCATTTTGTACAAACACACTTTGGAACTTTTCGTTTAATGTTTCACACATTTCCTTTTCATTTTCCGTGAATCTATTTCCCATTTTCAACCTCTGAATATTATCCTTTACCTGCAATTTGTTGTTTATGAATTTATAGAATAGACCTGGTTCTGTATTACATTTGTCTGCAATCCCTTTTTCAAAATTTCTTTCTGCCTCTCTCCTCACTGCCGTGTAGTTGTTTCTCGCATCTTTGTATCGCTGGTATGTTTGGGGGTTTGGTATGTGACAGAGTAATTACGTCAAGTGGAGGAGTAGATCTGTATATTAAAGAGGAGCTGGCACAGAGCTCCTGAACTCATCCAATGAGGTGGTAGAGGTACTTGGAATCAAGGTAAAAAATATTAATGTACGTATTTTAATATACAAACCGTCAGATGCAACAGTTGAGGAATTCACTGAACAGATCCACAAAATTGAAAATATCCTTGATAACCTAGCAAACCCAGTACCAGATATTATCTTCCTTGGGGACTTCAATCTACCCAGTTTAAAATAGAGAATAGTAAACAATAACATTATAGCAGGAAATAACCCACCACAGGACAGAGAACTACTGAGATTCTGTGACAAATTCTCGCTCAGTCAGCAGATTACAGAACCAACTAGGAAGGAAAACACACTAGACCTGATATTCACGAACAATGATGAGCTAATGAGAGACATTACTGTCTCAAACACTACATACTCGGACAACAAGCTCATTGAAGTGCAAACTAACATTAATAACAGTAGTAGGCCCAAGACAAATAACAAGCGAGAAGGGTTATTCAATAAATTCAATTTTAATAATAAAAGGATAGACTGGGAGAAAATAAACAGGGAACTTACAAAACATTCAATGGGAAAATGTTCAAAGAAATAAAAATCCTACACAAGGAATAGAAAACTGACTTCTGAAGCATATGATGTCTGTCTGAAACATGTTCCTTTGAGGAAAGCCAGAAAGAAGTTAAGTGTAGAAAGAGAACGCAGACGACATTACAAAAGAAGGAAGAAAATAATGGAAATGCTTAAGCAGACACGACTCTCCATACAGAGAAGAAATAATTTAAACAGGGAGATTGAAGAAATCGAACAGAGACTAAAGCATTCCTATCAGACTGAAGAATGGCAACTAGAACGGAAAGCAATACAAGATATAAAGAAAAACCAAAAATATTTCTTCACATATGCTAAATCAAAAGCAAAAACCACTGCCAGTATTGGACCTATTCGTATTAGTGAAGGTTCATACACTGAGGATGATGATGAAATTAGTGAAATCCTAAAAAAAAAACAGTATGAGGACATATTTAGCACACCGATACACAGCATGAAAGTGGAAGATTCGGACAATTTCTTTGAGTGATATCCAAACACCTGTAAATATAACTGATATGAACATGAGCGTAGCAGATTTTGAAAGAGAAATTGACAATATGCCCATGCACTCAGCCCCAGGTCCAGACTCATGGAATTCAATATTTATAAAGAAATGCAAAATGCCAGTAGCACAGGCACTCAGTGTAGTGTGGAGGAACAGCTTGGACACGGGGGAGATACCAGATGCGCTAAAAGCAACGTACATTGTCTGCCTCTCCCAAGAGGCAGACAAGCTCCAGAAATATTGCCGGAATATTTTAGCTCCAGAAATATTGCCGGAACAACCGTGTACATCTTCAAGAGAAACTAGATTTTCTTCTTCAAGGAGTACCGGACAAACTGGGCTGTGATGGGTATGTGGGCCTGCGGGATGCTCTAAGCAACAGCCTGGTGGACCAAACTCTCACAAGTCAAGCCTGGCCTTGGGGAGTAGTAGAACTCCCAGAACCCCATCAAACAGGTATTAAGCCTGTATTCCAATGTAAATTTTCCAAACAAATCCTGCTCGTAATCCGAAAAACTCGTAAACAGGGACGCTCGTAATCCGAGGTACCACTGTATTTGGCAACTGGGTTTGACCAACTGGTTTATTATTTACTGAAAGGTGGTGCCCTTAGGACATTAACACCTAAGCCCCTCTTCCCTATAGTTTCTGATTGGTAAGTACACCTATTGACACTGATTCTCTCTACATCTATATAGTATTTCTGAACATGAACACAAGGGAAAGGGCTGGTATTATTTGTTTTTTCTGCGGGGAGCCCCGTCGGCTCCCCGGAGCTATCCCAGGCTGATATGCTAATGTCAGACTTTGGCATCAGTCATGTGTATGGAGTTCTTAGGCCTACCGGGGACCACGGCCAGAACCGGGCCCCCTCAGAGAGGCAAGGGGAGCAATGGCCTATAGAAGCCCCCGTGTGGTTGGAAGCATTCTATGTCTGCCATTGACCGGGACAGGCACCCAGAAAGGTAAGCGCCCCAAAACAAACCCCTATTCTGGTTAAAATTGCTACCAAAACCCGAACTAGTGGATAGAACTCCCCAAAAGAAAAACAAGGAAACTAGTATGACGTCACCGCGCCGCTGTCTGCGCAGCTCCCCCCTCCCCGGGAGGGGGAAGGGGGAGCCCCAGACCCCCCACGCTGGCTATCCACCCATCAGTTCTTCGGCTGATGCTATAGGCACCGGTTATGTGCTCCGGCTCCAGTGGTTGTTTCAGCACTGCACCTAGAGTGTGGTGTCTGTTTTCTAGGTGGTGCGTGAGCCGGGAGTGATTCTCCAGTACTTGGGCTGCATGCGCCTAGGGTTCCCTTCCCTAGGTGCCCTGTAAGTACTGCCCTTGGGACTTGGGGCCACCTTCCACAAGTTTCTTGGGGTCTGCCCCTGCTAGGCCGTTTACTGCTTGGTTTTCAGCCGCTCTTTGTGTGCTCGGGTGTTCTGTCTCCCTTGTTCGCCTTAGAGTAAGCGGCAGTTTTGCACTGGTGGGGCGCAGGGTACTGTGCAGCTTGTCTTTTCCCAATCATAGCGGCCGGCTCTGTTCCGCTTGGGTACGCTGTCCTCTTGCGGGGTTTTCTTTTTCTTTTTGTTTATCTACCTGGTGGGGAAGTCTGCCTTCGTTCTTGCCCCTTGGGTCCCTTGTGTTCTGAGTATTTCTGGTGGCACCCCCTGCTAGGTCCCCGTGAGTGTACACATCCCGGGGGTTCAGCTCTTAGAAAGTTGTTTGGTAGCTTTGGGCGCCGGTTAGCAGTACCCTGCCTGGGATTACCTGAGCGCGAGTCCTCTTATAGTAAACGCTCGGGACCCTGGGAAACCCCTGGGGGCGCATGGGTCTGATGGATGTGACCCCAGAGTCCCCCCTCGCTTCCAGCGAGTTTGAGGGTTGCTCACCCCTTGTCTCTGGGCGACTCTGTTTTGCCTCCATCTGCTGCCTGTGGGGTCGGTGACACCTTCGACCCAGAGTCCTACGAGTTTGTTGCTCGTTGTGGCTCGGTTACCCCGTTGTGCTGACTAAGCGGGTGCGGGCAGCAGAGGCGTTGCACTTGAGCCTTGGTGGTGGCAACGCTCTCGTGGTTACTCCCCAGGAGCCCTGGGCAACCCGTCCTCGCAAATTTAATAAGTCAATATTGACTTATTAAATATGTGCATAGGTGACATACTTAACATAATAGTTTCCCTTGACAATCTTCATAGAAAACACCGACCTTACCTAACCTTGTTAGTATGTTAAGATAAGCATCTTATTGCTTCGTAATTACAATTATTACCTAACCTATACCTATAATGGGTTAAGTAACAATTGTAATTACGAAGCTATAAGATGCTTATTTTAACATACTAACAAGGTTAGATAAGGTTGGTGTTTTCTATGAAGCTTTTCAAGGGAAACTATTATGTTAAGTATGTCACCTATGCACACAACTAATAAGTCAATATTGACTTATTAGATTTGCGAGGACGGGTTGCCCCGGGGCTGCCCCGTTTTGGTTCTTGTTTTCCCCTGTATTCCCCTTCCTGCCTGCATCCGGTTCCTTACCGTCTGTAGTTTCAGGGCGGGGTTTGATGGTGTTGAGACTCGGGCGGTCTCGGGGAATTCCCCTTCCGGGGTGGTGACGGGGGCATTTGAGCCTGTTCCTCCAGCCGTGTTGTAAGAGTCTGCCAGTGGGCTCCCTTCCTTAGTGTTTTCACGGCTGCCCCGGTTTTCTGGTACGGCCGGAGCTTTGGGGGGACAGCTCAGCCCCGGGGCCTGTCGTGTAGGTTCCCGGGGCTGGGGAGGGGCTGACTTGGGGGGCCTTGGCCCCGTAGGACCCCGTGGGGGTTTTTATCCCCCTCTAGGCGGGGCTTGTGGTTACGTGGAGTGGGGTTTTCTTCCCCACTCGCCGTACGTGCTGTTGGGCGTCGGCCCCTCCCTGGGCTCGGTTCCTTGGCCTTTGAGTCGGTTGGTTCCGTCCTGTGGGTGGATGTTTCCCCCACCCCTTTTTTGGGACGGTATTTTCGTCATGTTTCCCCGTTCTTGGGGTTCTACATGACTTCTGGTCTCGGGTGCGCCTGCGCCTTTGTGTGCCTTCGGGACTGGTTTTGGCTTCCGGGTTCTCGAGGGTTTGGGAAGGTTTTTCGCTACTTCCCGCGTTATTGGAACGTCTGTCGGCTCCTCGTCCTTGTCGCCGTTTTGGGCTACTTGCGGTTGGGCTGCTTGTGGCCACTGGCCCGGTTGGGCTCCTTGTGGCCCGGTTGGGCTCCTTGTGGCCCGGTTGGGCTCCTTGTGGCCCTGTTGGGCTCCTTGTGGCCCTGTTGGGCTCCTTGTGGCCCTGTTGGGCTCCTTGTGGCCCTGTTGGGCTCCTTGTGGCCCTGTTGGGCTCCTTGTGGCCCTGTTGGGCCTCCTTGTGGCCCTGTTGGGCTCCTTGTGGCCCTGTTGGGCTCCTTGTGGCCCTGTTGGGCTCCTTGTGGCCCTGTTGGGCTCCTTGTGGCCCTGTTGGGCTCCTTGTGGCCCTGTTGGGCTCCTTGTGGCCCTGTTGGGCTCCTTGTGGCCCGGTTGGGCTCCTTGTGGCCCGGTTGGGCCTCCTTGTGGCCCGGTTGGGCCTCCTTGTGGCCCGGTTGGGCCTCCCTGTGGCCCGGTTGGGCCTCCTTGTGGCCCGGTTGGGCCTCCTTGTGGCCCGGTTGGGCCTCCTTGTGGCCCGGTTGGGCCTCCTTGTGGCCCGGTTGGGCTCCTTGTGGCCCGGTTGGGCTCCTTGTGGCCCGGTTGGGCTCCTTGTGGCCCTGTTGGGCTCCTTGTGGCCCGTTGGGCTCCTTGTGGCCCGGTTGGGCCTCTTGTGGCCCGGTTGGGCCTCCTTGTGGCCCGGTTGGGCCTCCTTGTGGCCCGGTTGGGCCTCCTTGTGGCCCGGTTGGGCTCCTTGTGGCCCGGTTGGGCCTCCTTGTGGCCCGGTTGGGCTCCTTGTGGCCCGGTTGGGCTCCTTGTGGCCCGGTTGGGCCTCCTTGTGGCCCGGTTGGGCCTCCTTGTGGCCCGGTTGGGCCTCCTTGTGGCCCGGTTGGGCTCCTTGTGGCCCGGTTGGGCCTCCTTGTGGCCCGGTTGGGCTCCTTGTGGCCCGGTTGGGCTCCTTGTGGCCCGGTTGGGCTCCTTGTGGCCCGGTTGGGCCTCCTTGTGGCCCGGTTGGGCCTCCTTGTGGCCCGGTTGGGCTCCTTGTGGCCCGGTTGGGCTCCTTGTGGCCCGGTTGGGCCTCCTTGTGGCCCGGTTGGGCCTCCTTGTGGCCCGGTTGGGCCTCCTTGTGGCCCGGTTGGGCCTTGTGGCCCGGTTGGGCCTCCTTGTGGCCCGGTTGGGCTCCTTGTGGCCCGGTTGGGCTCCTTGTGGCCCGGTTGGGCCTCCTTGTGGCCCTGTTGGGCTCCTTGTGGCCCGGTTGGGTGCCTTTTTGGGCTCTGTCTTCGCTTCGTTGGCCGGTTTTCTTGTTCCTGCTTCCTCTTTTGGCTACTTTTCTGGTGCAGTAGTCCTGGTGGACGCCTTCTCGCAGAGAGGTGTGCGGTTCGGCCAGCGTGTCCTGCGCATGCGCCGTGCAGTTTGTTTTGGTTTGGGCGTTGTTTCAGTGCTGGTGTTTGACGCCTTATTTTTTGCTCAAGTGCTTCGCCTCTCGCTCTTCTCCTTTGCTGCGGGGGTGTCCTGGTTTTCCAGTTGTGGGGAGGCCGCCGAGGTTTTCCCTGTCATGGGCGTGGACCGCCATCTTTGCCTCTACCCTGCTCTCCTGCAGGTCCGGCTCTGGCGTCTTCACCTGGCGGTGCTCCAAGGCTCTTCTGGGCACGGTTGAGTCGTGTCCCGTTCGTGCCACCGTTCACCAGGTGAGTTTCTGCGGTCTGGCGTCTTTTGGCAGGGCGCTGCATGCGGTGTTGTTTATATACCAGTCTTTCTTTAGGTATCTTTTTGTGCGTCTGAAACCTTTCGCACACCAGTGACTGTCCTTTTTTCACCCCTTCCTGTCCCACTCTTGTGCATGTCCAACCGATGCTGGGGTCCTTCAGGGGACCCGCCCTTTTTAGTGTTATGAGGTGTGGGGGTTGTGGTGTTGGTTCTGTACTCACCTGGTAGAGCTTCTGGCTGTGCTTGCAAGGTTTTGAGCTCTGGCTCTTGGGTCCCGCCTATCTGGTAGAACTTGCGGGATAGTACCAGTGGAGTGCAGTGGTGCTATAGGCACAATCGGGGAACACTGTATATCCGTCAGAGGTCTGCAGTTGTTACACGACCTACTTGCGAGCATACGCCTTATTGCTGGTACGTCCATGGATTTTCGGGGCACACTAGCTTGCTTTCGAATAGAAGTTCTGGCCCATCCTGGTGGGCCACGCTCTGGCCGGGCTTGGGGTATATATACATATATATATACATATATATATATACATATATATACATATATATACACATACATATACACATACATATACACATACATATACACATACATATACACATACATATACACATACATATACACATACATATACACATACATATACACATACATATACACATACATATACACATACATATACACATACATATACATATATATACATATATATACATATATATATATACATATGTGAAAAGCTGCATGAACCGCAAGCCATATATCACTAAGAACTCTTTGACCCGGCCAGGATTCGAACCCATGCCGTCCAGGATCACCCCTAAACGTACACCGTACCGTGACCACCGCACCAATGATCGTCTATTGATAGACGATCATTGGTGCGGTGGTCACGGTACTGTGTACGTTTAGGGGTGATCCTGGACGGCATGGGTTCGAATCCTGGCCGGGTCAAAGAGTTCTTAGTGATATATACATATATATACATATATATACATATATTATACATATATATACATATAATACATATATACACACATATATATATATGTCGTACCTAGTAGCCAGAATGCACTTCTCAGCCTACTATGCAAGGCCCGATTTGCCTAATAGGCCAAGTTTTCATGAATTAATTGTTTTTCGGCTACCTAACCAAACCTAACCTATAAAGATAGGTTAGGTTAGGTGGGGTTGGTTAAGTTCAGTCATATATCTACGTTAATTTTAACTCCAATAAAAAAAAATTACCTCATACATAATGAAATGGGTAGCTTTATCATTTCATAAGAAAAAAATTAGTGAAAAATTTAATTGAGGAAAATTTGGCTTATTAGGCAAATCGGGCCTTGCATAGTAGGCCAAAAAGTGAGTTCTGGCTACTAGGTACGACATAATACTATATATATATATATATACATACATATACATATATATATAACCTATACATATTACATATACATATATATATACATATACATATATATACATATACATACATATACATATACATATATAAATATGACCGAAAAAGTAAGATTAATAATTCTAACACGAATTTTCTCAATTTTCCTTATGTTTGTTTTTACTGATGACGGTAAATTAAAAATCAATTCTCCAAAATTCATTCTTTATTTCTTAGTCTGACGCGACACTTGAGCGCGTTTCGTAAACTTATTACATTTTCAAAGACTTTAGTTACACACCACAGAACAACTATAACTGAACAGAGTTTAAATACCTGCATTTGGGTGAGGTGACATGTTACAATGGGTTGGGGTGAGGTGAGAACAAACACAGAACACGAAACAATGGGTATAAGGGAAGAATAGATCTGTAACTGCAGAAGGCCTATTGGCCCGTATTTCTTGATGTTCTATATTGGAGCGGAGTCTTGAGTGGGTAGAATATAGTAGTGCGTTAATTGGCTGTTGATTGCTGGTGTTGACTTCTTGATGTTTAGTGCCTCGCAGATGTCGAGCCGCCTGTTGTCGCTGTATCTATCAATGATTTCTGTGTTGTTTGTTAGATTTCTCTGGTGATGGTTTGGTTGTGGGAAGAGATTATATGTTCCTTGATAGAGAGCCTGTTGCTTA
>WNGS01014017.1:0-20291 GCA_020271785.1 Procambarus virginalis
CTGTGCGTGGCTGCCACCGTGACCGCGACACCCCGCCCCCACGGTGCGGGGTGTCTCCCTCTACGTTCGACTCAGTTTTCGCCGCCTCTCCTCTCTCTACGGCCCATCACATCTACCGCTTTGACTTTCTTCTCATCCTAACCGTAAACGCATCTCCTTACGTCGTCCTGGTGCAGTCATCGGAGGGTTAACCCTTCATGCAAACTGCACCTATTCTCAAGAAGAAGAAGAGGTCGAGGAAGATGATCACTGTGCTCGCCTAGTTGTATCTGCCGGTTGAGCTCCGGCTCTTGGTCCTGTCTGCCAGTTATCAGAACAGTGTTGGTGATGGTCTTGTGTGGTACAGTGTAACTACCACAGTGTTACATAGGGTACAGTATGTGTGGTACATGTAGGTAGGCATCCGTCACTCCCGTGGGGTTATGGAGTTGTGCCCTGGGTGTCTAGTTGTTGTAGTCTAGTTGGATGCAGCGCCTGCTGTTGGCTGTGAAGGCCAACCCGAGAATGACAGTCTCGACTGCAGCGACCGCAGATAAACGCCGAAGCGGGTGCGTCTGACAGTGGTCGAGACCTCCTCTGAAGTCTATTATCCTCCGCCTGCTCTTCACGTTCATCCTCGAATTGCTGGAGTCCCTTCTGCACTTTATATCTCCAGGCAGATCTGTCCGCAGCTGCTGCCTCCCAAGTGTTGATGTCGATGTTCATCTGCTTGACGTCGCGTTTGCAGGCATCTTTGAAACGCAGCTGAGGTCTTCCGGTGGGTCTCCTTCCTGATGCCATTCTCCATACAAGAGGTCCTTCGGTATGCGGCCATCGACCATGCGTGTGACATGTCCCAGCCATCGCATGCGTCTCTGTTTCAGAGAGTGAACATTGAGGGACTCCTGTTCTCTCGAGTACAGTGTTGTGGTGACGTGGTCTTTCCACGTGATGTCAAGGATGCGTCTCAGTTTCCGCATGTGAAAGGTATTAAGCCGTCTCTCCTGGCGAGAGCGCAGGGTCCAGGATTCCGAGCCGTAGAGAAAGTGTACTCACCACACATGCCATGTAGACTTGTGCCTTGGTGTGCACTGTCAGTTTGGCATTTTCCCAAACGCTTTTGTGAGCCTGGCCAGTGTTGTTGCGGCCTTCCCGATACGCCTGTTGAGCTCATGTCCAGGGAAGGGTGTCTGAGATTGTGGAGCCCAGGTACACAAACTCGTGAACTGCCTCCAGCGAATAGTCTGCTATATTTATACAGGGTAGCTCATTGACATCTTGTCCCATCACCTGTGTCTTCTTCAGGCTGATTGTCAGGCCGAATGCAGAACAGGCTGCGGCAAAGCGGTTGAGTAGCTGCTGCAGGCCTTCTGCTGTGTGTGTAGTGATCGCTGCGTCGTCGGCGAAGAGGAACTCCCTGAGGATTCGCATCTGTACTTTTGTCTTTGCTCGGAGTCTGGATAGATTATACAGCTTTCCATCAGATCTTGTACGGAGATAGATGCCTTCTGTCGTTGTTCCAAAAGCATGCTTGACGAGGATCGCGAAGATGATGCCGAACAGGGTTTGAGCAAGAACACACCCCTGTTTAACACTACTGTTAATGTTGAATGGTTCAGAAGTTGAGCCATCGTACACGACTGTCCCCTTCATGTCCTTGTGGAACGATTGTATCATGCTGAGTAGGATGGGTGGACAGCCAATTTTGGCCAAGATCTTGAAGAGTCCGTCCCTACTCACGAGGTCGAAGGCCTTTGTAAGGTCAATGAAGGCAATGTACAAGGCTTTTCTCTGCTCCCTGCACTTTTCTTGAAGCTGTCTCAGGGAGAACACCATGTCAGTGGTCGACCTCTCTGCTCGGAAACCACACTGTGACTCAGGGTATACTCTTTCAGCAAGAATCTGAAGCCTGACCAAAACGACCCTAGTGAATAGTTTGCCAACGACGCTGAGGAGGGAGATGCCGCGATAGTTGTTTACATCGCTTCTGTCACCTTTATTTTTGTAGAGAGTGATGATGTTTGCATCTCTCATGTCTTGTGGCACCGAGCCCTCCCTCCAGCATTGGCACAGAAGTTCATGAAGCTCAATTTAAGTGTTCCACGAGCGCACTTGAGACTTCAGGCGGAATCCCGTCGTCTCCTGGGGCCTTCCCTGAGGAAAGTGAATCCAGTGCTTTCTCAACTTCTTCCACAGTTGGTTCAAGATCAAGTTCTTCCATGATGGGCAGGCATTCAATTGCATCCAAAGCCTCTAGCTGACCAAGTCTCTCTGGAGTAGAGTTCGGAGTAATGTTCCACCCAGCGATTCATCTGTTGATCACGGTCTTTAATGATCTCTCCAGTGGCAGACTTTAGAGGAGCCGTCCGGTTTGTGTAGGGCCTGTTGCCTGTTTGATTCCTTCGTACATGCCTCTTATGTTGCCGACAGTGGCTGCAGTCTGGATGCTGGAACAGAGTCGAAGCCAGTAATCGTTAGCACAACGCCTCGCAGTTTGTTGAACTCTACTGCGGGCAATACGGAGGGCCTGTAGGTTCCTTCTTGAGGACAGGTTCTTGTAGGATGAGAGAGCTCGTCTCTTTTCCTCTATGAGGGGTAACAGTTCCTCTGCACTGGCCTCGAACCAGTCTGCTGACTTGTTCTGTCTCTTACCGAAGGTGGACATGGCAGTGTTGAAAATAGTGCCCCTCGAGATGTAACCACCTCTCACTTGCGCTATCGCAGGGTGGTACAGGAAGGGCATTTACCAGCGCTGCAGTGAATTCCTCCACCTTGTGAAGGTCACGGTCTTGTTTACGTTAATGCGTGGTCTTCCCTCCTTCTTTGCTCTGTGGATTTTCCGGGCTGGAACTTTACTCTGCAAACGACGAGAGAGTGGTCGGTGTCGCAATCTGCGCTCTGGAAGCTGCGGGTCAGTTTGACATTTCTCAGATTGTTACGCCCCTAAGCACCAGTCGAGTTGGTGCCAATGCTTAGACCTGGGATGTCTCCAGAAACCTTATGCTGGGGCTTGGTGTCGAAGAAGGAATTGGTGATGCAGAGATCATGACGGCAGCAGAACTCCGGAGGCGCTGCCCACTCTCATTCATCTTCCCAAATCCAACTGGCCCGGCAGGAAGGCCAAGAGCTGTGGTCAGAACCAACTCTTGCATTAAAGTCTCCCAGGAGGAAGACTGGCTCTTGGTGAGGTATGTCTCTGAGAGCTAGCCCGAGGTCATCATAGAACTTGTCCTTCGCTTCGGTAGAGAGGTCAATGTTGGTGCATAGGCATTGATGAGGCTGACCATTCCTACTGCTGTATGAAGCTGAAGTTTGATGATCCTTGAAGACCCCTCCATAGGCGGTACTATGGACCCTAACAACCTGTTCCTGATGGCAAAACCAACGCCATGCTCCCTTACCTCTTCTGGTGGTTTGCCCCTGCCAGTAGAAGGTAAAGTCCTTCTCCCGTATGCTGCCAGTTGCCTGCAGACGTGTCTCCTGCAGGGCGACTATGTCCATCTGGAGTCTGCGCAGTTCATTGTTGATCACAGCTGTCTTGCGGGCGTCGTTCACTTCCAGTAGATCTTCCGAGAGACCCGGTGTCATGGTCCTTGCATTCCATGTGCCCAGTTTGAGAGCTGGGTGGCTCTGTGTTGTTTTCTTTTGCCTGGTGCATGAGTTGACGATCCGCTTATTGGATTGTGACCTAAGCCCCACGCACCCAGTGGAGCAGGCGGACCGTGGCGGGACAGCACCTTATTGGCTGGGGGCTGCCCAGCTTGAGGCGGGCGGTAGCTGTCCGATGAAATCGGATGATTTCTCCCACCGACGGAAGCAACCCCTGGCGCCTTACTCTATGCCAATTGAGTGGTAGACTTATCACCGGTAACTGTCACTTCCCGTGTTGAGCCATCGCCAAGGCGATGCTGGAGTGTCCTCTCCAGGGCACAGGCCTGGGCAGTAATTATGGAGGATCAGCTGTTGCCCATGCAACAGATCCACCCTCTCCACGCCACCGATGTGATCCAAGGGAAGGGCAGGAGCTGATACGCTTGGCACCAGTGTCGTCGCAGGAGTTGCCAGAATGTAGCTGTAAACAGCTGCAAACTGCCTTAGGGACTCCGACTCCGGATTTTTCCTCAGGGTTGACTCCCGAAGTCTTTCCCATGAGTGGGTTTAGCCACAAGACAGCAGAGGTTTGAATTCGGGGTTTTCCTTCCCCTAGATGGGCTGCCTTTCCAGGCTAACGAGTCCCATCTGCCCGAAGCAACTGGTTTTAAGGCACCAGAGACCCGCCTTCGCCCCTTCTCCTGTTGGTAGAAGCAGTTCCGCCAGGCCTAGAGGCTAAGCCACACGTGCAGGCCAGGAGCTGGACTTGGTTGTCAGAGTCTATTTGAGACGCACGCCATCAGGGGCACTTTACAGGCTGTGGGAGCTTATCTCACCACCCCTTCCCCCGGCTGTAACAAACCTTGGAACCTATACAGTGAACCTTGGAACCTTGGTACAGTGTAACTGTCTCAGTATTACAGAGGGTACAGCATGGTGTGTACAGTGTAACTGTCTCAGTATTACAGGAGGGTACAGCATGTGTGGTACAGTGTAACTGTCTCAGTATTACAGGAGGGTACAGCATGTGTGGTACAGTGTAACTGTCTCAGTATTACAGGAGGGTACAGCATGTGTGGTACAGTGTAACTGTCTCAGTATTACAGGAGGGTACAGCATGTGTGGTACAGTGTAACTGTCTCAGTATTACAGGAGGGTACAGTATGTGTGGAACCATTACCCAACTATCCACGCTCCGGTGCTTCCAACCTGCCCTCTGCTGGTTCGGAGCACCACTGTCCATACGGCCCGTTCTCTGACCACCAAGTTGGTGGTCTGGTCAACCAGGCTGTTGGACGCCGCTCCTCGCAGTCTGAAGGCCACCAATGGTGTTGTAGTTCATTGTTCACTCTCCATATTGTTCCAGATTTTACATTCCTAAAGTTTTCATTTTTTTATTCGTTTTAAAACTGTAATAATATATTTTTATTTCATGCCAAATTCTTTATTAAACGACGACCATCGTCTGTGGCTAGTTGGCTAGTACACTGTGACATAACTAACACCTGTGACTAGTTGGCTAGTACACTGTGACATAACTAACACCTGTGACTAGTTGGCTAGTACACTGTGACATAACTATCATCTGTGACTAGTTGGCTAGTACACTGTGACATAACTATCATCTGTGACTAGTTAACTAGTACACTGTGACATAACTAACACCTGTGACTAGTTGGCTAGTACACTGTGACATAACTAACATCTGTGACTAGTTGGCTAGTACACTGTGACATAACTATCATCTGTGACTAGTTGGCTAGTACACTGTGACATAACTAACATCTGTGACTAGTTGGCTAGTACACTGTGACATAACTATCATCTGTGACTAGTTGGCTAGTACACTGTGACATAACTAACACCTGTGACTAGTTGGCTAGTACACTGTGACATAACTAACACCTGTGACTAGTTGGCTAGTACACTCTGCCTTAACTATCAGCTGGGACTAATAATCAACACACGTGTGATTCTGTGGTGGAATTCTGTTTTTCTTTCATCCTGTGGCAAAAAAATCACCTTTAAGACAAAAAAAACAATGTCCTCCCTTAAAAAACTATACATCATCTTGTAGTCTAAAATAAAATAAAAAAAATAGAGGCGTGAGGCTATAATTCTCTAGGAAACTTTGGAATAAATAGAATAATGTTTCTATTAATAATATTAATAGAAAAATAGAACAGTAATAGAACACGACGGGCTGTAGAAAGGCGTTCACTTGTCTTTTGAGTTCTGTTCCGGTGATGTGAGCCCCGCCCTGATGGTAGTGGACCCCATACCTGTCCTGCGAGTGGTAGTGGACCCCATACCTGTCCTGCAAGTGGTAGTGGACCGCATACCTGTCCTGCGAGTGGTAGTGGACCCCATACCTGTCCTGCGAGTGGTAGTGGACCCCATACCTGTCCTGCGAGTGGTAGTGGACCCCATACCTGTCCTGCAAGTGGTAGTGGACCGCATACCTGTCCTATGAGTGGTAGTGGACCCCATACCTGTCCTGTGAGTGGTAGTGGACCCCATACCTGTCCTGCGAGTGGTAGTGGACCCCATACCTGTCCTGTGAGTGGTAGTGGACCCCATACCTGTCCTGTGAGTGGTAGTGGACCCCATACCTGTCCTGTGAGTGGTAGTAGACCCCATACCTGTCCTGTGAGTGGTAGTGGACCCCATACCTGTCCTGTGAGTGATAGTGGAACCCCATACCTGTCCTGTGAGTGGTAGTGGACCCCATACCTGTCCTGTGAGTGATAGTGGACCCCATACCTGTCCTGTGAGTGGTAGTGGACCCCATACCTGTCCTGTGAGTGGTAGTGGACCCCATACCTGTCCTGTGTGTGGTAGTGGACCCCATACCTGTCCTGTGAGTGGTAGTGGACCCCATACCTGTCCTGTGAGTGGTAGTGGACCCCATACCTGTCCTGTGAGTGGTAGTGGACCCCATACCTGTCCTGTGAGTGGTAGTGGACCCCATACCTGTCCTGTGAGTGGTAGTGGACCCCATACCTGTCCTGTGAGTGGTAGTGGACCCCATACCTGTCCTGTGAGTGGTAGTGGACCCCATACCTGTCCTGTGAGTGGTAGTGGACCCCATACCTGTCCTGTGAGTGGTAGTGGACCCCATACCTGTCCTGTGAGTGGTAGTGGACCCCATACCTGTCCTGTGAGTGGTAGTGGACCCCATACCTGTCCTGTGAGTGGTAGTGGACCCCATACCTGTCCTGTGAGTGGTAGTGGACCCCATACCTGTCCTGTGAGTGGTAGTGGACCCCATACCTGTCCTGTGAGTGGTAGTGGACCCCATACCTGTCCTGTGAGTGGTAGTGGACCCCATACCTGTCCTGTGAGTGGTAGTGGACCCCATACCTGTCCTGTGAGTGGTAGTGGACCCCATACCTGTCCTGTGAGTGGTAGTGGACCCCATACCTGTCCTGTGAGTGGTAGTGGACCCCATACCTGTCCTGTGAGTGGTAGTGGACCCCATACCTGTCCTGTGAGTGGTAGTGGACGCCTATACATGTCCTGTGAGTTGTAGTGGACGCCCATACATGTACTGTGAGTGGTAGTGGACGCCCATACCTGTCCTGTGAGTGGTAGTGGACGCCCATACATGTCCTGTGAGTAGTAGTGGACGCCCATACCTGTCCTGTGAGTGGTAGTGGACGCCCATACATGTCCTGTGAGTGGTAGTGGACCCCATACCTGTCCTGTGAGTGGTAGTGGACCCCCATACCTGTCCTGTGAGTAGTAGTGGACCCCATACCTGTCCTGTGAGTGGTAGTGGACCCCATACCTGTCTTGTGAGTGGTAGTGGATCCCATACCTGTCCTGTGAGTAGTAGTGGACCCCATATCTGTCCTGTGAGTGGTAGTGGACGCCCATACCTGTCCTGTGACAGGCCTTCCTCCCAGAAAATATATTTCCATGAGGACTCCCTCCATTAAACCACCTGGATAGTTACCAAGAGATTCGTGATGATCTGAGAGCATATTGCAGTTCCAATAATAGTCTACATGTAAACTGGCAAATGAACCTTTGTCGTAAACAAAGATTATTCTCATGATGTAACTTTATTACATTATAAATCGTTGGTTTAAAATATAAAAGATGTATGCTGAAATTTTTCTTTTAAAATTTTTGTTTTCAGTAAACGGAATTCTCAGGTACACTTAAATAGTTTTTTATTTCAATATTTCACATTATCGTCAATAATTCAGTGTATTAACATTGTGGTAAAATATACTGGCATTAAATGCATAAGGAGAATTACATGACGAGGACCTAAAATGAGGTTACTAGAACTCCCAGGGTGTACTCCCAGGGTGTACTCCCAGGGTGTACTTCCAGGGTGTACTCCCATGGTGTACTCCCAGGGTGTACTCCCAGGGTGTACTCCCAGGGTGTACTCCCATAGTGTACTTCCAGGGTGTACTCCCAGGGTGTACTCCCATGGTGTACTCCCAGGGTGTACTCCCATGGTGTACTCCCATGGTGTACTCCCAGGGTATACTCCCATGGTGTACTCCCAGGGTGTACTCCCATGGTGTACTCCCAGGGTGTACTCCCAGGGTATACTCCCATGGTGTACTCCCAGGGTATACTCCCATGGTGTACTCCCATGGTGTACTCCCATGGTTTACTCCCATGGTGTACTCCCAGGGTATACTCCCATGGTGTACTCCCAGGGTGTACTCCCATGGTGTACTCCCAGGGTGTACTCCCATGGTGTACTCCCAGGGTGTACTCCCAGGGTGTACTCCCATGGTGTACTCCCAGGGTGTACTCCCATGGTGTACTCCCATGGTGTACTCCCATGGTGTACTCCCATGGTTTACTCCCATGGTGTACTCCCAGGGTATACTCCCATGGTGTACTCCCAGGGTGTACTCCCATGGTTTACTCCCATGGTGTACTCCCAGGGTATACTCCCATGGTTTACTCCCATGGTGTACTCCCAGGGTGTACTCCCATGGTTTACTCCCATGGTGTACTCCCAGGGTATACTCCCATGGTGTACTCCCAGGGTATACTCCCATGGTGTACTCCCAGGGTATACTCCCATGGTGTACTCCCAGGGTGTACTCCCATGGTGTACTCCCATGGTGTACTCCCATGGTTTACTCCCATGGTGTACTCCCAGGGTATACTCCCATGGTGTACTCCCAGGGTGTACTCCCATGGTGTACTCCCATGGTGTACTCCCATGGTGTACTCCCATGGTTTACTCCCATGGTGTACTCCCAGGGTATACTCCCATGGTGTACTCCCAGGGTTTACTCCCATGGTGTACTCCCAGGGTATACTCCCATGGTGTACTCCCAGGGTATACTCCCATGGTGTACTCCCAGGGTATACTCCCATGGTGTACTCCCAGGGTGTACTCCCATAGTGTACTCCCATGGTGTACTCCCATGGTGTACTCCCATGGTTTACTCCCATGGTGTACTCCCATGGTATACTCCCATGGTGTACTCCCAGGGTGTACTCCCATGGTGTACTCCCAGGGTGTACTCCCAGGGTATACTCCCATGGTGTACTCCCAGGGTATACTCCCATGGTGTACTCCCAGGGTATACTCCCATGGTGTACTCCCAGGGTGTACTCTCATGGTATACTCCCATGGTGTACTCCCAGGATATACTCCCATGGTGTACTCCCAGGGTATACTCCCATGGTGTACTCCCAGGGTATACTCCCACGGTGTACTCCCAGGGTATACTCCCATGGTGTACTCCCAGGGTATACTCCCATGGTGTACTCCCAGGATATACTCCCATGGTGTACTCCCAGGGTGTACTCCCATGGTGTACTCCCATGGTGTACTCCCATGGTGTACTCCCAGGGTATACTCCCAGGGTGTACTCCCATGGTGTACTCCCAGGGTGTACTCCCATGGTGTACTCCCATGGTGTACTCCCATGGTTTACTCCCATGGTGTACTCCCAGGGTATACTCCCATGGTGTACTCCCAGGGTGTACTCCCATGGTGTACTCCCAGGGTGTACTACCATGGTGTACTTCCAGGGTGTACTCCCATGGTGTACTCCCAGGGTGTACTCCCAGGGTGTACTCCCATTGTGTACTTCCAGGGTGTACTTCCAGGGTGTACTCCCAGGGTGTACTTCCAGGGTGTACTCCCAGGGTGTACTCCCAGGGTGTACTCCCAGGGTGTACTCCCAGGGTGTACTCCCAGGGTGTACTTCCAGGGTGTACTCCCAGGGTGTACTCCCAGGGTGTACTTCCAGGGTGTACTCCCAGGGTGTACTCCCAGGGTGTACTTCCAGGGTGTACTCCCAGGGTGTACTTCCAGGGTGTACTTCCAGGGTGTACTCCCAGGGTGTACTCCCAGGGTGTACTCCCAGGGTGTACTCCCAGGGTGTACTCCCAGGGTGTACTTCCATGGTGTACTCCCAGGGTGTACTCCCAGGGTGTACTTCCATGGTGTACTCCCAGGGTGTACTCCCATGGTGTACTCCCAGGGTGTACTCCCAGGATGTACTCCCAGGGTGTACTCCCAGGGTGTACTCCCATGGTGTACTTCCAGGGTGTACTCCCAGGGTATACTCCCAGGGTGTACTCCCATTGTGTACTTCCAGGGTGTACTTCCAGGGTGTACTACCATGGTGTACTCCCATGGTGTACTCCCAGGGTGTACTCCCAGGGTGTACTTCCATGGTGTACTCCCAGGGTGTACTCCCAGGGTGTACTTCCATGGTGTACTCCCAGGGTGTACTCCCATGGTGTACTCCCAGGGTGTACTCCCAGGATGTACTCCCAGGGTGTACTCCCAGGGTGTACTCCCATGGTGTACTTCCAGGGTGTACTCCCATGGTGTACTCCCAGGGTGTACTACCATGGTGTACTTCCAGGGTGTACTCCCATGGTGTACTCCCAGGGTGTACTACCATGGTGTACTTCCAGGGTGTACTCCCAGGGTGTACTCCCAGGGTGTACTCCCATGGTGTACTTCCAGGGTGTACTCCCAGGGTATACTCCCAGGGTGTACTCCCATTGTGTACTTCCAGGGTGTACTTCCAGGGTGTACTCCCAGGGTGTACTTCTGTAACAAGAGAGCAGTACATAGTACAACATGAACATCATAACAGCATGAACAAGCCACGTGGAGGATGAACAAACCACAGGCGCCAGTCAGGCGGCGGCAGACAATGTAAAAGTTACACCTTGGTACCAGAAGCAGGAGGACAGGTCAGCGGTTACCAAGTCACTAGGAGGTCAGAGTTGATACCGTCATGATAATCTACAGGGATTAACTCCTCCACATTAAATGCAAACCCTCATGTTCAGCTGAGGAGGAAGAGATCGGAGAAGAGGGACAGTAGAGTGGGCGCAGCCCAGGAGGACGGTGTGTGTGGACTCAGGGAGGGAACATCATCTCCAGGAGAACTGTGGAACAACATACGAGTAAGTACGAGTACACCACAGTCTCCGTGGTGTAGTGGTAAGACACTCGCCTGGCGTTCCGCGAGCGCTATGTCATGGGTTCGTATCCTGGCCGGGGAGGATTTACTAGGCGCAAATCCTTAACTGTAGCCTCTGTTTAACGCAACAGTAAAATGTGTACTTGGATGAAAAAACGATTCTTCGCGGCAGGGGATCGTATTCCAGGGACCTGCCCGAAACGCTACGCGTACTAGTGGCTGTACAAGAATGTAACAACTCTTGTATATATCTAAAAAAAAAAAAAAAAAAAAAAAAAAGTTACGGCTCTCTTGAACTAAAGCACCTCATTCAGTACTCTTGGCCTCTGGTAGGAATTAGTTAGGGAAGTGCAGATTTAATTATTTTAAATAAAGTTATATATTATCAAGTGTTATTAAATGTGTATTAATGGTTCCTTGTCTTAGTGATATTGGGAGTAGCGAGAGTAGCGAGGGAATAGTTCTGGGTCACGGGATGTGGCTGTAGGTTTAAGGCGTAAGTAACCATTAATTAAGCTCTCACGAGCAGTAATTACAGTTTACCCGATAGGAATTCAAATAGTTTTCTATCAGTGAATTATTGTCAATGAATAGTGCGTGTGGAATTGTGTACTGGTATCGCGTATGAGTATTGTCTCAACACGGTGAAAGTAATATCAATTATTATCTGTCATAAGAGCAAGCAGATTGAAAACTATTTACGTTTTTTTGGTTTAGAAGTGACATTGAAATTACCATCCTTGTTAAGAAAGGGGTTATTTATAACGACGTTGTGAGTTTTTTGTCTTGTTCTCAGTGGATTATTGTCAGTTCCAAATATTTTTTTTTAATTTCTTTCAACATCTTGGGTCAGCGCTAGTCCGGTGAACTAGTCGTTCGGACGTAGTTTATTGGTATCATGAGTTCAGATAGGACATTAAGGAGTCAGGGAGGGCTTAGCAACGGAACCTTCCAGCAGTACAGTTTTCAGAGGATCAGGCTGAGGCCGCACATGGGGACTTAGCTATGATGCTGGATGAAGTGGAAGTTGAAATAGGGAGACAAAGACAGGCTATCCAAGTGGATAGCACGGTTCAGGAGTCAGGTGACGACCCACAAGGTGCAGGTGGTGGGGTCACATCAGGTCACATGCTGGGTAGCCTTCCCGTGTCCACCCGGATACTCAGCAGCCTAATGACATCCCCCTCCCCCACTTCCCCGCAGACCGTCCCCCAATCCCACCACCACCCCAGGGACGCGGCGGCCTGCAGCTTCCCCACATACCCTCCCCAACCACCCCCCTCCCACCTTACCCATCCTCAGAAATTAGGAAGCGCCTCTCTGAACCCCTGTATGTGAACCTCCGGCAGGGCGTGTACATACGCCTACCCAGGGTCTACCCAGGGGTCCACCCAGGGGTCCACTCAGGTGACTGTCCCCACCAATACCACCCCACCTCTTCCCCCCGCAACCCCAACCTTGGTCATACGACCAAACCCTCCTCTACCATCCTATGTCTTGCCCAGAACCAACCCCTAGTATCCCCTGCCTCACACAAACATCACCCTACCCAACCCTACCCCCCACCTGACCCTCACTATAACCCTACCTCACACCAACCCTTCCTTCCCCATTACCAGACCTTCCCTAACCATTGCCAACATCTACACTCCATGCCCCCTGCGTCTCATGGTATGCGTCAGCCCTCATTTTCATCATTCTCATTGCCTAGACCAGTGTTGCCCAAACTAATTTGCAAAGAGTTACCGACAAATATAGTGGAACGTAACAGAAAAATAGACGACTGGCTAGGGCAAGTAGGTTCATGTTGTCAGCTGCCCAGGATGACTGGGTGAAAATTAACTTAGCAGCGGGAGCTTGTATAGACCCTAATGGTTCAATAATGCAGGACCAAGAGTTTCAATATTTGCAAACATGGCCAGAGTTTGTGTTAGCGATTAAGAGACGCTATAAAGAGAAAATAACAGAGGAAACAGCTAATAGGTATTTAGCTAGTTTAAAACGAGGCCCGAACGAAACGCTCAAAGATTTTGGAACTGGTATATTGCGGAGAGTGCGTGACTTGAGGTATGAGTTAGGCTACGATGACCTGAGATTAGTCAGAAGGCTAAACAACTGTTGTGTATGTCAATCCCCGGGACACTTGGAGCTCACGTTTCGGCTGCAAGTGTAACGATGGATTACTATAGCTTAATAGAGTACGCTACGGACTTGCAGAATATTCAGGGGCAGTGTAAGGACACAACTGACACTAGACAATCCTCTTATGTCCAAGCGGTAGATACGACCAATGCACATCGCGTTAAGGAGAGCGTAGGTAACTCTCATAGTAACCAGAGGGGAGGGCACATAGAGCGGGTCCGCCTCCTCACTGGTACACACTTATGACCCCAGGTGTTGGAGTTGTGGTGGACGAGGCCACAACGAGATGACTGCCCCAATAATAAGGAGGAATTATGAGATAAGGCCCCAAGGAGGAGGAAGGCGCCCACTTTTGAAGTGAGGGTGCGGGAAGAGGTTGACTGCATTCCTGGACACTGGTAGTCAGGTAACCATCATTAAGATGGACTCATTTAGGACCTTCAGTCAGGTGCGCCTTAAGGAAGGGGGTGCACAATTAACAGCTGTCAATGGTCAACATTTTGACGTTCTGGGAAAATGCGTTTTAACTTTTAACATTGAAAAAGACGAACTTGTATCCATGAGTGTACTGTGGTGGATAATGTAACATTCCCTGGTGATATATTGTTAGGTATGGATTTTTTGAGACGATTCACGTATTCTTTGACATCGGAGAAGGGAGCAAGACACAGTAGGCTACAGTTGGGATCTGTGTCTTTCCCAGTAAAGTTAATTGATCACCCTCCCATAATTGCTTCCATTCAACGAGCACCTAAATATGTAAACCTGCCTAAACAATTGTTTAAGTCTCTTCAAGACCCTGACAAGAAAACATGTAGTCTACATGCTATACACAGACAGTATGTCCACCACGGTCATTTAAGTTTATTAAAGTCGCCGTAGGCAGAAACATTCACCCGGAAGTACCCTTCAGGTAGCTGGCAGAATTGATAGGTTATTGATACCATATACTCTGGTGTCTGTTCATGATAAAGGTGCGATAATCCCAGTGGTCAACCTCTCTCACAAACCTTATCGCTTTAGGGTAGGCGATAGTCTGACACAGGGAATTGTGGTAAATTTAAAAGAAATAATAGAGTCAGATACCACACAACCATCATCTGTAACAGCGCAATGTAGTGCACTGAACGTAAGAAACGAGGAGGCACACAGTAAGATCGTAAAGAAACCCCGTTATCTCCTCAAGATAAGGAAATGGTGGACAAATTAATAACTGCTCTAGATTTGACTCATATGTCACCTGCGGAACGTAACAGGTACGGGAAGTCCTCCGTAAATTTCCTAGGTTATTTGCGACCGAGGATGAGGAAATAGGCTACCTGCCTCAAGTCGAACACACCCATTCCAACAGGTGATAATCCTCCGGTCCAAACACGTCAATGGAGACTCCCAGAGCAGGCGAAACAACTTATTAGAGATGAGTGTAGAAAGATGGTGAGACAGGGCGTTATAGAAGAAAGCACGTCACCGTGGCTTTCCCCAGTAGTGCTAGTACGCAAACCTGATGGTAGTTACAGGTTCTGTGTAGATTACCGTAAAGTGAACGAAGTGACAACAGCGGACGCTTATCCTCTGCCTCTCATTCAATAAATTAACCCTTTGGCACAGCTAAGTACTTCTCGACACTTGACGCAAAGTCAGCGTATGGCCATACCAGTTGCAAAGCAAGACAGAGAAAAAACAGCATTTTCGGACGGTGTTAGGACTTACCATTTCAAGCGTATGCATTTNGTCCTGGATCACCAGTTAAGGGGGTCCTGGGGTCAGTAGTTAAGGGGGTCTATCTGGGATCACCAGTTAAGGGGGTCCTGGGATCACCAGTTAAGGGGTCCTGGGATCAGCAGTTAAGGGGGTCCTGGGGTCAGCAGTTAAGGGGGTCCTGGGATCACCAGTTAAGGGGGTCCTGGGGTCAGTAGTTAAGGGGGTCCTGGGGTCGTATTTAAGGGGGTCCTGGGGTCAGTAATTAAGGGGGTCCTGGGGTCAGTAATTAAGGAGGTCCTGGGGTCAGTAATTAAGGGGGTCCTGGGTCAGTAGTTAAGAGGGTCCTGGGGTCAGTATTTAAGGGGGACCTAGTGTCAGCAGTTAGGGGGGTCGTGGTAAGCCTAGCTGTAAGGGGGTCCTGGGTAAGCTTACCAGTTAAGGGGGTCCTGTTAAGCCTAGCAGTTAAGGGGGTCCTGTTAAGCCTAGCAGTTAAGGGGGTCCTTGGTAAGCCTAGCAGTTAAGGGGGTCCTGGGTAAGCCTAGCAGTAAGGGGGTCATGGGTAAACCTAGCAGTTAAGGGGGTCCTAGGTAAGCCTAGCAGTTAAGGGGGTCCTGGGTAAGCCTAGCAGTTAAGGGGGTCCTGGGTAAGCCTAGCAGTTAAAGGGGTCCTGGGAAAAGCCTAGCAGATAAGGGGGTCCTGGGTAAGCCTAGCAGTTAAGGGGTCCTGGGTAAGCCTAGCAGTTAAGGGGGGTCCTGGGTAAGCCTAGCAGTTAAGGGGGTCCTGGGTTAGCCTAGCAGTAAGGGGGTCCTGGGTTAGCCTAGCAGTTAAGGGGGTCATGGGTAAACCTAGCAGTTAAGGGGGTCCTAGATAAGCCTAGCAGTTAAGGGGGTCCTGGGTAAGCCTAGCAGTTAAGGGGGTCCTGGTAAGCCTAGCAGTTAAGGGGGTCCTGGGTAAGCCTAGCAGTTAAGGGGATCCTGGGTAAGCCTAGCAGTTAAGGGGGTCCTGGTAAGCCTAGCAGTTAAGGGGGTCCTGGGTAAGCCTAGCAGTTAAGGGGGTCCGGGTAAGCCTAGCAGTTAAGGGGGTCCTGGGTAAGCCTAGCAGTTTAAGGGGGTCCTGGGTAAGCCTAGCAGTTAAGGGGGTCCTAGGTAAGCCTAGCAGGCTGACGGTTCCCGACTATGGGAACCGTCTCATAAAGATCACTTCTTAAGCACCGTTGAAATCACCAATGGCGTAATTCCCGCTGCTGGGGGGGGGGGGGGACAGTAAGCCTGTACCTGTTCCTATGAAGGTTACACATAACTATGCCTAGCTGCTGGGCGCCTATTTTACTGCTGGGTGAATAGCGGCATGAGGTGACAGGAAACCGTACTGCTCGAGTACTGCTCAGTACTCACTACCCCCTTCAGAGCAGGAGAGATTGCTGAAATAGAGGGAATACAGAGAACATATACGGCACGCATAGACGAGATAAAACACCTAAATTGTTGGGATCGTCTCAAAGCTCTCCAAATGTACTCTCTAGAAAGGAGACGAGAGAGATACCAAAATATACACATGGAAAATACTGGAGGGCTAAGTCCCAAATCTACACAGTAAAATAACAAGGTACTGGAGTGAACGATATGGAAGAAAATGCAAGATTGAACCAGTGAAGAGCAGAGGTGCCATAGGCACAATCACAGAGCACTGTATAAACATCAGAGGTCTGCGGTTGTTCAACGTCCTCCCAGCGACCATAAGAAATATTGCCGGAACAACCGTGGACATCTTCAGAGAAAACTGGACTGTTTCCTAAGAGAAGTCCCGGATCAGCCGGGCTGTGGTGGGTATGTGGCTCTGCGGGCCGCTCCAAGCAACAGCCTGGTGGATCAAACTCTCACAAGTCGAGCCTGGCCTCGGCCGGGCTTGGGGAGTAGAAGAACTCCCAGAACCCCATCAACCAGGTATCAACCAACCAGGTAAACGTGCCCAACCGTGTCTGTTCTGGCCAAGGATTACACCCGGCTGCCTAGGGTGTGGGTCGAGGAAGATGATCACTGTGCTCGCCTAGTTGTATCTGCCGGGGTTGAGCTCCGGCTCTTGGATCCTGTCTGCCAGTTATCAGAACAGTGTTGGTGATGGTCTTGTGTGGTACAGTGTAACTACCACAGTGTCACATGAGGGTACAGTATGTGTGGTACAGTGTAGTAGTAGGCATCCGTCAATCCCGTGGGGTTATGGAGTTGTGCCCTGGGTGTCTAGTTGTTGTAGTCTAGTTGGATGCAGCGCCTGCTGTGGCTGTGAAGGCCAACCCGAGAATGACAGTCTCGACTGCAGCGAGCGCAGATAAACGCCGAAGCGGGTGCGTCTGACAGTGGTCGAGACCTCCTCTGAAGTCTATTATCCTCCGCCTGCCTCTTCAGTTCATCCTCGAATTGCTGGAGTCCCTTCTGCACTTTATATCTCCAGGCAGATCTGTCCGCAGCTGCTGCCTCCCAAGTGTTGATGTCGATGTTCATCTGCTTGACGTCGCGTTTGCAGGCATCTTTGAAACGCAGCTGAGGTCTTCCAGTAGGTCTCCTTCCTGATGCCAGTTCTCCATACAAGAGGTCCTTCGGTATGCGGCCATCGACCATGCGTGTGACATGTCCCAGCCATCGCATGCGTCTCTGTTTCAGGAGAGTGAACATTGAAGGGACTCCTGTTCTCTCGAGTACAGTGTTGTTGGTGACGTGGTCTTTCCACGTGATGTCAAGGATGCGTCTCAGGTTCCGCATGTGAAAGGTATTAAGCCGTCTCTCCTGGCGAGAGCGCAGGGTCCAGGATTCCGAGCCGTAGAGAAGTGTACTCACCACACATGCCATGTAGACTTGTGCCTTGGTGTGCACTGTCAGTTTGGCATTTTCCCAAACGCGCTTTGTGAGCCTGGCCAGTGTTGTTGCGGCCTTCCCGATACGCCTGTTGAGCTCAGTGTCCAGGGAAAGGGTGTCTGAGATTGTGGAGCCCAGGTACACAAACTCGTGAACTGCCTCCAGCGCATAGTCTGCTATATTTATACAGGGTAGCTCATTGACATCTTGTCCCATCACCTGTGTCTTCTTCAGGCTGATTGTCAGGCCGAATGCAGAACAGGCTGCGGCAAAGCGGTTGAGTAGCTGCTGCAGGCCTTCTGCTGTGTGTGTGGTGATCGCTGCGTCGTCGGCGAAGAGGAACTCCCTGAGGATTCGCATCTGTACTTTTGTCTTTGCTCGGAGTCTGGATAGATTATACAGCTTTCCATCAGATCTTGTACGGAGATAGATGCCTTCTGTCGTTGTTCCAAAAGCATGCTTGACGAGGATCGCGAAGAAGATGCCGAACAGGGTTGGAGCAAGAACACACCCCTGTTTAACACCACTGTTAATGTTGAATGGTTCAGAAGTTGAGCCGTCGTACACGACTGTCCCCTTCATGTCCTTGTGGAACGATTGTATCATGCTGAGTAGGATGGGTGGACAGCCAATTTTGGCCAAGATCTTGAAGAGTCCGTCCCTACTCACGAGGTCGAAGGCCTTTGTAAGGTCAATGAAGGCAATGTACAAGGCTTTTCTCTGCTCCCTGCACTTTTCTTGAAGCTGTCTCAGGGAGAACACCATGTCAGTGGTCGACCTCTCTGCTCGGAAACCACACTGTGACTCAGGGTACACTCTTTCGGCAAGAATCTGAAGCCTGACCAAAACGACCCTAGCGAATAGTTTGCCAACGACGCTGAGGAGGGAGATGCCGCGATAGTTGTTTACATCGCTTCTGTCACCTTTATTTTTGTAGAGAGTGATGATGTTTGCATCTCTCATGTCTTGTGGCACCGAGCCCTCCCTCCAGCATTGGCACAGAAGTTCATGAAGCTCAAATTTAAGTGTTCCACGAGCGCACTTGAGAACTTCAGGCGGAATCCCGTCGTCTCCTGGGGCCTTCCCTGAGGAAAGTGAATCCAGTGCTTTCTCAACTTCTTCCACAGTTGGTTCAAGATCAAGTTCTTCCATGATGGGCAGGCATTCAATTGCATCCAAAGCCTCTACGCTGACCAAGTTCTCTCTGGAGTAGAGTTCGGAGTAATGTTCCACCCAGCGATTCATCTGTTGATCACGGTCTTTAATGATCTCTCCAGTGGCAGACTTTAGAGGAGCCGTCCGGTTTTGTGTAGGGCCTGTTGCCTGTTTGATTCCTTCGTACATGCCTCTTATGTTGCCGACAGTGGCTGCAGTCTGGATGCTGGAACAGAGTCGAAGCCAGTAATCGTTAGCACAACGCCTCGCAGTTTGTTGAACTCTACTGCGGGCAATACGGAGGGCCTGTAGGTTCCTTCTTGAGGACAGGTTCTTGTAGGATGAGAGAGCTCGTCTCTTTTCCTCTATGAGGGGTAACAGTTCCTCTGCACTGGCCTCGAACCAGTCTGCTGACTTGTTCTGTCTCTTACCGAAGGTGGACATGGCAGTGTTGAAAATAGTGCCCCTGAGATGTAACCACCTCTCACTTGCGCTATCGCAGGGTGGTACAGGAAGGGCATTTACCAGCGCTGCAGTGAATTCCTCCACCTTGTGAAGGTCACGGGTCTTGTTTACGTTAATGCGTGGTCTTCCCTCCTTCTTTGCTCTGTGGATTTTCCGGGGCTGGAACTTTACTCTGCAAACGACGAGAGAGTGGTCGGTGTCGCAATCTGCGCTCTGGAAGCTGCGGGTCAGTTTGACATTTCTCAGATTGTTACGCCCCGTAAGCACCAGGTCGAGTTGGTGCCAATGCTTAGACCTGGGATGTCTCCAGGAAACCTTATGCTGGGGCTTGGTGTCGAAGAAGGAATTGGTGATGCAGAGATCATGACGGCAGCAGAACTCCAGGAGGCGCTGCCCACTCTCATTCATCTTCCCAAATCCAAACTGGCCCAGGCAGGAAGGCCAAGAGCTGTGGTCAGAACCAACTCTTGCATTAAAGTCTCCCAGGAGGAAGACTGGCTCTTGGTGAGGTATGTCTCTGAGAGATAGGCCGAGGTCATCATAGAACTTGTCCTTCGCTTCGGTAGAGGAGGTCAATGTTGGTGCATAGGCATTGATGAGGCTGACCATTCCTACTGCTGTATGAAGCTGAAGTTTGATGATCCTTGAAGACCCCTCCATAGGCGGTACTATGGACCCTAACAACCTGTTCCTGATGGCAAAACCAACGCCATGCTCCCTTACCTCTTCTGGTGGTTTGCCCTGCCAGTAGAAGGTAAAGTCCTTCTCCCGTATGCTGCCAGTTGCCTGCAGACGTGTCTCCTGCAGGGCGACTATGTCCATCTGGAGTCTGCGCAGTTCATTGTTGATCACAGCTGTCTTGCGGGCGTCGTTCACTTCCAGTAGATCTTCCGAGAGACCCGGTGTCATGGTCCTTACATTCCATGTGCCCAGTTTGAGAGCTGGGTGGCTCTGTTTTTGTTTTCTTTTGCCT
>WNGS01014025.1:0-7500 GCA_020271785.1 Procambarus virginalis
TCTCTCTGTTGCTATCTTGCTCTTGGTATTTCTTGCTACGGAGAGCGACAGTCTCGCGTCATGCAGGTCGGCGTTCAATCCCGAACCGTCCAAGGGATTGGGCACCATTTCTTTCATCCTCATTCCAAATCCTTATTCTTACCCATCTAAGTGCTATATAGTCGGAATGGCTTGTCACTTTTCCCCTTCCCTTCTTGCTCTCTCGCTCCCTCTCCCTCCCTCTCCCTCCCTCTCCCTCCCTCTCCCTCCCTCTCCCTCCTCTCCCTCCCTCTCCCTCGCCCTCATCCTGCCCACCTACTGGGTATCGGTGGTCGAGGTTCAAGGCGAGCAAGCATCTCATCTACCCTATTTTTCTGTATTCTCTTATCCTGCATCATCTTCCCCTTCCCTGCCGCCTCCTACTCCTCCCTCCTCCTCCTCCTCCTCCTCTCATCACCATCACACACTCTCTCTCCCTTGTCTACCCGCCCACCTTGTCAATCATTCAACCACTAACCCGTGTGTTCTTGTGTTCAATATTGTTCATTATCTTTACTCAAGCTCAACTTTCTGGTCTTTCACCTTCCCCCGCTCCTCCCCCCCCCCCGTCCCGCCTCGTTCTTTCTCCCTCCCTCCCCCCCCCTCCCTCTCCTTTTCTCCCCCCCCTTCTCCATTCTGGTGTGGACAGGACGCCGCCCGTCGCTGACGGGGGGTCAAGGCGAGTAAGTACCTTCAGGGGCCTGGGATACCTCAACTGGCAACACCAACGCCCACAAGGCGTCTCGCCGTCTGTCCGTCTGTCCGTCTGTCCGTCTGTCCGTCTGTCCGTCTGTCTGTCTGTCTGTCTGTCTGGCTGTCAATTTCTCTGACTCTCTCCGGTAACAAGGACTAGGTTTTCGAGGAAAGTCATTGATTTCCCACTGAAACTGGACGCTAAGATCTGTTATCTGATCAGCTCATCTGAAGCCTGCCCCCCCCTCTAGAAAAACATGTTTAATTAATTAGCTAATTTATTTCCACTAGGAACGAACTTCGTTTAGTGCAAAGTTACGTTGATCTCCCCGGTGTTGACGCCTCTGATGTACTCTGATGTACGAGGCCTAGCAGACTTGGCAACGTCCCCTCGCCTGGTTCTCTCTCCCTTGTCTATATGTTGGATAAATGAGGGAGGCAGCAGCCAGGCCATCTGTGCGGAGGGCAGCCTCTCACAGATGGCCTGGATCTGCGAGGGGAGCAGCCAGGGCCATCTGCGAGGGGAGCAGCCAGGGCCATCTGCGAGGGGAGCAGCCATGGCCATCTGCGAGGGGAGCAGCCAGGGCCATCTGCGAGGGGAGCAGCCAGGGCCATCTGTGAGGGAGCAGCCAGGGCCATCTGTGAGGGAGCAGCCAGGGCCATCTGTGAGGGGAGCAGCCAAGGCCATCTGTGAGAGGAGCAGCCAGGGCCATCTGCGAGGGGAGCAGCCAGGGCCATCTGCGAGGGGAGCAGCCAGGGCCATCTGCGAGGGGAGCAGCCAGGGCCATCTGTGAGGGGAGCAGCCAGGGCCATCTGTGAGGGGAGCAGCCAGGGCCATCTGCGAGGGGAGCAGCCAGGGCCATCTGCGAGGGAGCAGCCAGGGCCATCTGTGAGGGGAGCGAATCTGTGCTTCACACAAGGTGTCACAATCAATTTGTTGAGGAATGAGAAGAATCTTGCGGCTCTTAGACTGCTTTCTTTGTTAGGATCAACGCGAGACTTCACCGTGGCCCCGGGAAGAGTCGAACTCTTTCCACCCATCTAATTATATATACTGCAGTCTACGCATCATACTATACTGCATAATACTGCAAAAATCTAATTATGATCATTGCCTGTTTCGTACCGCAAGTGAAATTTGCCATTATCGACCCTATGAGAAAAATGTTTCAAGTCTTGTAGCAGTCGGCATTTCCTCTCTTGTATTTGTACAGGTTACACTCTACAGTCAGTAGCAGCAGTCAGCAGTTACAGGTTAGAGCTTCGGGACTGAGTAGTACTATATCGCTGAAGTAGATATTCCACAACAAGGGGGCCAAGCTCACTACCCTTACTGTATGTTGGCAACAATTAAGATGATTTCTGATTCGCCTCCACTGAGGACAACCCTTTCTGTCAATTCTTAAAGGTAGTCCCAAAGTATCTGTAAGATGGTGCCTGAGATAACCAGTGGTTGAAGCTTTGCAAGTAGACAGGTGCTAAGCCTGGTGAGACACCTGTAATGTCCAGTGCCACGACACAGCTGATTTTCGTAGCCATCGAGTGCCAGGTGCCACTTAGTGGAGAGGTTCAACACCAGACCAGCAACACGACGACCTTGCCGACCACACACTAAGGCTGCCATTTGTTATGAGATTATTGCCACCGAGAATCTTGCCAGTCATTGAATGCTGTGGTCTGTAGTTAGCCGACCGCAGAACTCCTCCTCTTGTGGTCTGGAACTACATCTGAGGGGGCACTCACTCTGTTTTAACCGCCGGTTACATTTACAAGTGGGAGACTTGATTGAAGCGTTCAAATAAATGAATGGGTTTTGCAAGGCAGATATCGGCTAAAGACACAATTTGAAGTGACAATTTAATAAGTTTAAATTTATAATATGAGAATAGATCAGCCGGATTGTTGTGGATATGCGAGCCTGTGGGCCACTTCAAGCAACAGCCTGACGGAACAATCATCAGACAGGTAAACGTCTTTGACGATGACACATTTTACAGACTACAGGTAACCACTTGTTTTGAAATAATATTGCAGATGTGCAGAATAAGTTTCCAAGTAACACCGGAAAAGCAAACACACAGGAAGGTTTCAACTATACAAACATACAATTTGAAGTGGTTGGCTATATTTAGGAGTCTCGGATTGGCCAGTTATTCTCTAGTTGGAAGATGTAAGATTTTGTTAAAGTAGTAGAGCCAAGTCGTCAAGCCCGGGTCTGGGTTTTCGTGTCATCTTGAGATGGTTGTGTCAACTTGTAGGCAAGTTGTGACGGTAAGCTACACAAGATGACGGTTTAGTGGGTCATCCCATCAACCACGACCAGTGGCCAGATTCACGAAGCAGTTACGCAAGCACTTGCGGACCTGTACATCTTTTCTCAATCTTTGACGGCTTGGTTTACAATTATTAAACAGGTAATGAGCTCGGAAGCACCAGGAGGCTGTTTATAACAATAACAACAGTTGATTGGGAAGTTTTTATGCTTGTAAACTGTTTAATGAATGAAACCAAATCCGTCAAAGATTGAGGAAAGATATACACGTTCGTAAGTTCTTGCGTAACTGCTTCGTGAATCTCGCCCCTGGACCCTAAGAGGTCGTTAGGTAGATCAGGTAATTTGTAGACATCTGCTTCTCCTCCAGAGCGCTGACCGGACCACTTAGGATGCTGTACGAGGCAGTTCGAGAAGCAGCAGGGTCATGCTTGTCAACTGGTCCTCGTCGTAAATGTGTTTATAAATGAGGCCGAGACTTTGCCGCTTTCAAGTCTACGTCAGTTTCAAGTCTGAACGACGACGGCAGAGCAAGTCGCCACTTGGTCAGGTCGGGACAATCAGATCATGTCAGGCCAGCAGGGTCAGTGGTCTTGGAGGCAGATCAGGTCACAGCAGAGCGTGACCAGGTGCTGCAACTGTCTTGCAAGATCCAGTTGTCCATCAGGCCCTCCGAGATGAGAGAAAATAAAATGAATTTCTAGCAACAAGCTTCAAATGAGCTGATATAAGCTAACAGTCACCTTGCGGAACCTTTATCACCATTAGGAACATCAGCACAAATCCTAATCAACTCTAATCCTGGTTAAAAAAAAGTATAAAGATACTATTCCCAATCGTACCATTCATTACTGGAGTTCCTCTAAATCCTGCTGCAACATATCATGCCTTTGGACTATCCCAGGTCTGGACGGTATTTAACCTGGTTACCAAGTGGCTCCCTCCACTTTGTTTTTGTCGGTACCGATATATATATATATATATATATATATATATATATATATATATATATATATATATATATATATATATATATATATATAAAAAGTGAGTACCACCTCTGGCTGGAAGAAGGGGGACCCATAGCCTCGGAGGAAATCACACATAACGCATTGGAGGGAATGTGGGTCCCCTCCAATACAGTTTCTGTGTGCTTTTCTCCTACCACCCCCTTCCTTTTTTTTTTTTTTTCTTATGCTTTATTGTGTATTTAAAGGTTACAAAACATACAAGACAAATGCCTAAAGGTTATGGATCTCTTGAAGCTCCTCCGCTTCCGGACAGGAACCGAGGACGCAGCAAGCATTACCCTCTGGATCGCCACACTGAGGCGCTGAAACAAAAAACCGCAAGCCTTGGGTCTCTGGTGACGTCAATGAGCTTGGAACCCAATTCCTTGAGAAATTGAGAATATATATATATATATATATATATATATATATATATATATATATATATATATATATATATATATATATATGACAATGTCAGACCACGGAGGAAAAATGAAACAGGAATTTTCCTTAAGTACTTTCGTATATTAATACATCTTCAGAAGGAGTTTTATCTTCACTCCTTCTGAAGATGTATTAATATACGAAAGTACTTAAGGAAAATTCCTGTTTCATTTTTCCTCCGTGGTCTGACATTGTCACATTTTTAACCACGTGTTTATTTTCGTGATATATATATATATATATATATATATATAATATGTCGTACCTAGTAGCCAGAACTCACTTTTTGGCCTACTATGCAAGGCCCGATTTGCCTAATAAGCCAAGTTTTCGTGAATTAATATATTTTCTCTAATTTTTTTCTTATGAAATGATAAAGCTACTCATTTCATTATGTATGAGGTCAATTTATTTTTATTGGAGTTAAAATTAACATAGTTATATGACCAAACCTAACCAACCCTACCTAACCTAACCTAACCTTTTCATTATAGGTTAGGTAGCCGAAAAAGTTAGGTTAGGTTAGGTAGGTTAGGTTGTCAAAAACAATTTATTCATGAAAACTTGGCTTATTGGGCAAATTGGGCCTTGCATAGTAGGCTGAGAAGTGTGTTCTGGCTACTAGGTACGACATATATATATATATATATATATATATATATATATATATATATATATATATATATATATATATATATATATATATATATGCTTAGTAATAGCTTGGCGTTGTCATAGGTACTAGAAGATTATCAGAAAAGATCTGCTTTTGGGCAACCAAGCCCTACTCTACCCTACCCTACCTTACCTTACCTTACCTTGCGATGATTCAGGGTGCCAAGGTCCCCGGGGCCCGGCCTCTGACCAGGTCTCCTGGTTGTTGGACTGGCCAAACCAGGCTGTTGGACGCGGCTGCCTGCAGCCTGACGTATGAATCACAGCCTGGTTGATCATGTGTTCTCTGGTGTTTATCGAGCTCTCTTGAACACTGTGAGGGGTCGGCCAGTTATGCCCCTTATGTGTAGTGGAAGCGTGTTGAACAGTCTCGGGCCTCTGATGTTGATAGAGTTCTCTCTCAGAGTACCTGTTGCACCTCTGCTTTTCAACGGGGGTATTCTGCACATCCTGCCATGCCTCGTGGTCTCATGTGATGTTATTTCTGTGTGCAGGTTTGGGACCAGCCCCTCTACTATTTTCCACGTGTAAATTATTATGTATCTCTTCCCGCCTTCGCTCAAGAGAATAGCAGTTGTAACGATTACTTTATTGTGTTCTTAACAGTTAAAGTCTTCCAACATGATCACACACAAATCCTTTACATTGCTTTTACTTTCTATGGTATGAAAGGAGGACTGCATTTTGTATGTGGTTTCCGTTTATATATTTTAATTTATTTTCCGTAGCACAGGAGCTGGAACTTATCTTCCTTAAATACCATATTATTTTCGGTGATTCACACTTAATTTCCACAAGTTTTTGAACAATTAAGCCCTAATATTAAAATTTTGGACAACCCAGCCCTGTTTGCTACCTAATCTGTTCTTACCTAGATCTTACCTAGAGAGGGTCTAGGGAGATTTTCTACTCCCTGAGCCCGGCCTGAGGCTAGGTCCAACTTCGGATACTTGGTCCAACAGGCTGTTGCTTGCAGCGGCCCGCAGGTCCACATAACTACAACCTCATTGGTCCGGTACTTCTTGCCAGACCTTATCTAATTGGTTCTTGAAGTCCACATTTGTTCAGGAATATTTCTAATGCCTGCTGGGAGGGTGTTGAACAGCCGCGGACCTCTGATGTTCAGACAGTGTTCTCTGATTGTGTCTATGGTACCTCTACTCCTCACTGGTTCTAGTCTGCATTTCCTTTCGTATCTTTCGCTTCAATATGTTGTTATTCTGCTGTGAAAATTTGGAACTTGGCCCTCCAGTATCTTCCATGTATATATTATTTGATACCTCTCTTGTCTCTCTTTCCAGAGAGTACATCTTGAGAGCTTTGAGACGGTGCCATGCAGTAGTTTAGGTGGTTTATCGTGTCTATGTTCCCAGGACCAGCGGGTGTACCTCGTCTCCGCAGATGCTGGGACAATTACTCTCCTCTCTTGCCTCTTGCCTTGATTTTGATTTAATCTTGGCTTGGGAAGCATTCAAGCTTGACGTACACTTGATGCTCAAGCGGCCTGGTTGATACCTGGTTGATGGGGTTCTGGGAGTTCTTCTACTTCCCAAGCCCGGCCCGAGGCCAGGCTCGACTTGCGAGAGCTTGGTCCACCAGGCTGTTGCTTGGAGCGGCCCGCAGGCCCACATACCCACCACAGCCCGGCTGGTCCGGAACATTCTCTTAGAAAACTGTCCAGTTTTCTCTTGAAGATGTCCACGGTTGTTCCGGCAATATTTCTTATAGTCGCTGGGAGGACGTTGAACAACCGCGGACCTCTGATGTTTATACAGTGCTCTCTGATTGTGCCTATGGCACCCTGCTCTTCACTGGTTCAATCTTGCATTTTCTTCCATGTCGTTCACTCCAGTACGTTGTTATTTTACTGTGCAGATTTGGGACCTGGCCCTCCAGTATTTTCCATGTGTATATTATTTGGTATCTCTCTCGTCTTCTTTCTAGTGAGTACATTTGGAGAGCTTTGAGACGATCCCAATAATTTAGGTGCTTTATCTCGTTTATGCGTGGCCGAGTGGTCATTCAGTGGCCGAGTGGTCATAGTAATGGACTGCCAAGCGGCAAGGTCCTCGCCGACCGGGTTCGAATCCTTTTGGGGTCAAAAATTTTCTGGGATTATATATATATATATATATATATATATATATATATATATATATATATATATATATATATATATATATATATATGACTATATATAATGTTGACTGTCAATTACTGAACAAATGTTCAATCCTGTAGCATCTAATACCCCGTGTAACACGTTCTGCAGCCCCCCCCCCACTCAGTACACACCCACCCACACCCACCTCTCCACCCCCAGCCGTCTCCTCCTCGGACAACGCCGAAGAGGAGTTGTCTCTCTCTCCCTTCACCCCCCCCCCC
>WNGS01014025.1:12500-17771 GCA_020271785.1 Procambarus virginalis
ACTACACACACACACACACACACACTACACACACACACACACACACACACACACACACACACACACACACACACACACACACACACACACACAATTGAATTGTCAGAAAGCCTTTGACGCAGTACCCCATAAGAGGCTGGTACATAAGATGGAGAAACAGGCAGGAGTAACTGGTAGGGCTCTCCAGTGGATAAGGGAGTTTCTAAGCAATAGGAAGCAAAGAGTACAGTGAGAAGTGAGACCTCAGATTGGCGTGAAGTCACCAGTGGAGTCCCACAGGGCTCTGTACTCGGTCCTATCCTGTTTCTGATATACGTAAATGATTTCCTGGAGGGTATACACACATTCCTCTCAATGTTTGCTGACGATGCCAAAATTATGAAATGGATTAAGACAGAGGAGGACAGCTTGAGGCTTCAAGAAGACCTGGACAAGCTGCAGGAATGGTCGAACAAATAGTTGTTAGATTTTAACCCAAGCAAATGTAATGTAATGAAGATAGGTGTAGGGAGCAGGAGGCCAGATACAAGGTATCATTTGGGAGATGAAATACTTCAAGAGTCAGAGAGAGAAAAAGACCTGGGGGTTGATATCACGCCAGACCTGTCCCCTGCAGCCCATATCAGGAGGATAACATCAGTGGTATATGCCAGGTTAGCCAACATAAGAACGGCATTTAGAAACTTGTGTAAGGAATCATTCAGAACCTTGTATACCACATATGTCAGACCAGTCCTGGAGTATGCAGCCCCAGCATGAGATACATATGTAGACAAGCATAAGATTAAACTGGAAAAGGTTCAAAGGTTTGCCACCAGACTAGTGCCCGAGCTGAGAGGTATGAGCTATGAGGAGAGACTACGGGAATTAAACCTCACTTCGCTGGAAGACAGAAGAGTTAGGGGGTACATGATCACCACACAAAAGATTCTCAAAGGAATTGATAGGGTTGATAAAGACAGACTATTTAACATAAGGGGCACACGCACTAGGGGACACAGGTGGAAACTGAGTGCTCAAATATGCCACAGAGATATTGAAAAGAACTATTTTAGTGTCAGAGTGGTTGACAAATGGAATGCATTAGGAAGCGATGTGGTGTATGCTGACTCCTTACACAGTTTCAAGTGTAGATATGATAGAGCCCAATAGGCTCAGGAACCTGTACACCTGTTGATTGACGGTTGAGAGGCGGGACCAAAGAGCCAGAGCTCAACTAGAGCCAGAGCTAATAAGTAGAACTAGGTGAGTACACACACACGAGGTCGTGCATTATATTACCCGGCGGTGCCCGAGTGCCGTAGGATACAGCCACTCATATTAAAATGATGGGACTGCATGATGTATATACAGATGAAAGAGTACAGCACTTCCTTCCACCCTGGCAGATAGTACCTTTTGACATCCTGACCCCTGCATACCCCACCAAGAAACTAATCACAAACAACCCTCATGCTCAGCTTGCTGCTAAATTAAGCACCATAGAACACATTCACAATATACAAGCTGAAAACAACATTGCACAGACCATATACACTGACGGATCACTCAATACAGCTACAGGAAGGGCAGGAAGTGCTGTTATTGCTCATCAGCCCGATGGCAGCACAATTGAAAGGAATATCCGAATTAGTAACTGGGCGTCCACTATGCAAGCCGAGTTGGTAGCGATACTGGTAGCACTCGAAATTATTGACAACACTGAAGTAGACAGCTTAATTATTTCTGACTCCCTTTCCTCACTACGAGCAATAAACAGTTTGCAATCAAGTAATAACGTGCTTGTCTTGGAAGCTAGACGTAGATATATAAGAATACTTAGCAAGAGGGTAAATATAAAAATGTTGTGGATTCCTTCTCACATTGGCCTGCAGGAACATGACAAAGTTGACGCCCTTGCTAAGGCTGCAGTAAATAAAGACAGTATTGAACGGAATCTTGAGTTATCAAATAGGTCCCTTAAAATGTCATTAGACGAGAACTCCTGGATGAATTTGAAGAAAGTAGAACTGTGCAAACTGGAATAGCAGGTCCATTGTTCATCACAATGAAATGTGTGAAGTAAAACATGTGTATGGGGCAAGTAACAAAGTCAGTAGACTAACAGATGTTGTCACAGCTCGTATAAGACTTGGCTACAAGTATCTCTGGCAGTTCGGCTTGTATAGGGATCTAGATGAAGTAAAGTGTAAAGTGTGTGGACAAAGACAGGGACACACACTCGAACACTATATCTTGGATTGTAGTAAAATTGAGCCATTTAGAGATAAATCTAAGCTCACTCTGTATGATATGGCAACCTATCTTATTACCATGGATAAATTACCTGAAATCCTTGCACTGTATCCACATTTCGCTTCCAGTAGATGAACGACATATGAGATTCAGAAACAAGTAGTGTATTGTGAGGACTAATAATAAACAGAAGCTCCCCTATGACTCTGTAATGTCCCCATTGGTCAAACTATTATGTATTAGCGATAAGACCTACCATTAATGTATGATGACTTACTGTAAATATATAGCTCTTGAAATAGCACTTACTCTGTAACTAGCTGACATTGTAACTATAAGGTGTAAATGATAGATGTAATTGTTAATGTAATAATCTAAGATGAGGTCTGATAAAGACCTTTTGTGCCCTCTGTAATGCTTTTGCGCTACCGCTCACAGGATGAGTATGGGGTGCACAATAAACTAGCCGCCTTCGGCGGCAACCATCAAAAATCATATAATCGTCACTGCATATATGATAGGATCATGTCTAGCACGCAGAGACCGAGCGACTGAGCAAGCACGACACAGACTGAGCTATTGGGTCTTTATCTAGCCACAGAGTACCTTTTAAGCTCTCTGGTGGTGGTGATATTCTGTGACTCTAAAAAGTGCTCAGCAATCCTTAAATAACCCATCACAATTTCTGTCTGAAGTAACTTGTCATGATAAATGGAATGGATTTGTTTGCCAAATGATAATGATAATTATTGTATATAATTGTGTGGGTGCCGACCCTACCTGGCACCCATAATAGATAGCGACTTCCGTGACTGTCAGTAATTTTGGCGACACTTCAAGAAACTGTCGTGTCAACTGGATATATTTTGCCTGAAGCTACGCGTGGGCCACCATCTCCTTCCCCCCTCCCTCGTCTCTCTCTCTCTCTCTCTCTCTCTCTCTCTCTCTCTCTCTCTCTCTCTCTCTCTCTCTCTCTCTCTCTCTCTCTCTCTCTCTCTCTCTCTCTCTCTCTCTCCTGTACGTTGTGGCGGCTAAGAAGGACGGGGTGTCCAGTGTGTGTGTACTCACCTAATTGTGCTTGCGGGGGTTGAGCTCTGGCTCTTTGGTCCTGCCTTTCAACCGTCAATCAACAGGTGTACAGGTTCCTGAGCCTATTGGGCTCTATCATATCTACACTTGAAACTGTGTATGGAGTCAGCCTCCACCACATCACTTCCTAATGCATTCCATTTGTCAACCACTCTGACACTAAAAAAGTTCTTTCTAATATCTCTGGCTCATTTGGGCACTCAGTTTCCACCTGTGTCCCCTAGTGCGTGTGCCCCTTGTGTTAAATAGCCTGTCTTTATCTACCCTATCGATTCCCTTGAGAATCTTGAATGTGGTGATCATGTATCCCCTAACTCTTCTGTCTTCCAACGAAGTGAGGTTAAATTCCTGCAGTCGCTCCTCGTAGCTCATACCTCTCAGCTCGGGTACTAGTCTGGTGGCAAACCTTTGAACCTTTTCCAGTTTAGTCTTATGCTTGACTAGGTAGGGACTACATGCTGGAGCCGCATACTCCAGGATTGGCCTGACATATGTGGTATTTAATGTTCTGAAAGATTACTTACACAAGTTTCTAAAGGCCGTTCTTATGTTAGCCAACCTGGCATATGCCGCTGATGTTATCCTCTTGATATGAGCTTCAGGGGACAGATCTGGCGTGATACCAACCCCCAGGTCTTTCTCTCTCTCTGACTCTTGAAGTATTTCATCTCCCAAATGATACCTTGTATCTGTGTACTCACCTAATTGTGCTTGCGGGGGTTGAGCTTTGGCTCTTTGGTCCCGCCTCTCAACTGTGTGTGTGTGTGTGTGTGTGTGTGTGTGTGTGTGTGTGTGTGTGTGTGTGTGTGTGTGTGTGTGTGTGTGTGAAGTTTGAGCGTCCTAATGACAGTTGAACCCGTTTTCTTTGTCAAGGGACTGCATGGAGTGTTCAGAACCCTTTGACAGCGATTGTCAGGGGTGACTGGAGATAACTGTGGAGGGAGAGGGGGGGGGAAGAGGTGATTATTGTTGTAGTTTTATAGTGGTAAGAGTTGATTGGTGTTGTGTTGGGGTTGAGATTGAGGACGGGAAAGGTGGGGTGGGGGGGGGGGGGTGTTAAGCGACATATTTGGGGTAGGGGGTTGGTGGGGGTGACTTGTGTATAATGTTTGACCCTGGGCAAGGTTGTCACCGCCGCCTCCAGGGGGGGAGGGGTGGAGGGGCATGTCCAGCCGAGTTGGGAGGGGTTAGAGGTGGGGGGGTGGGGGGTTGGGGGATCATTAATGGAGGTTAATGAGGGGTGTTGTATGTATACCTGTGGTGTGGGCGGGGTGTAGGTGGGTGTCAGTGGGTGAGCACGTGTATGTAACAACTAGTAGGCCAACTACTGGCCTACTAGTTCCTCCCGTGTCCCCAGGATGCCTCCTAAGAAACTGTCTTACCTCCCAAGGTATCTCTTTTACTGCTAGGTGAACAGAGGCATAAGGTGAAAGGAAACGTTGCCAGTATTTTGTTCTGGTGAGAACCGAAATCTTTTCTTCGCTTGACTACAAAGGGCGCTCTTCCTCTCTCTTTCTCTCTCTCTCTCTCTCCTCATCTCCTCTCTCTCTCCTCTCTCTCTCTCTCTCTCTCTGTTGCTATCTTGCTCTTGGTATCTTGCTACGGCAGAGCGACAGTCTCGCGTCATGCAGGTCGGCGTTCAAATCCCCGACCGTCCAAGGGATTGGGCACCATTTCTTTCCTCCTCATTCCAAATCCTTATTCTTACCCCATCTAAGTGCTATATAGTCGGAATGGCTTGTCACTTTTCCCCTTCCCTTCTTGCTCTCCTCGCTCCCTCTCCCTCCCTCTCCCTCCCTCTCCCTCCCTCTCCCTCCCTCTCCCTCCCTCTCCCTCCCTCTCCCTCGCCCTCATCCTGCCCACCCTACTGGGTATCGGTGGTCGAGGTTCAAGGCGAGCAAGCATCTCATCTACCCTATTTTTCTGTATTCTCTTATCCTGCATCAT
>WNGS01014027.1:0-11232 GCA_020271785.1 Procambarus virginalis
GGGGATGGTTCACCAGCTCACTTACAATAGTGCTCTTATGCCTGTGGGAGGCCAGTACACTTGTTAAGTGCACTTGTTAAGTGTGCGGACTTAACTTTGGTAACCAGCAACCGAAACATCTAGTGTTTGGGCTCACGTGAGAGCCCCAGTCACCAGCAGTCCAGAAATGTTACCGTGGCCGTGGTAGCATGTCTGTGGACAGAGATAGAGCCGATAGCATCTCTCATTGTAATGGCTTGGTGCGAGGGACTAGTTTGCGCGGGAAAACAGTTAGGCCGCTGGCGTGGGTAGCTGTGGGCCACCCGCTCGCTAGCCACTTGAGCGTCGCCATGGAAACAGACGCCATCTTAGTAAACATCTTGAGCCGCCATGTTGGTCGGCCATCTTGGAGTTGCCCTAGGGGCTATGCTACACCGTCGCTGATTGGAGGAGAGGGGTAGGCCCCAGTATGCCTTCCTCTCATTGGTTATTTCGAGGAATACGCGGGAATCGACGGTGTGAGCGTCATTCTGGACAGAACCATCACCCTGTCAAGACGCTCCTATGCTCAATTCGGCCAAATTGAGTATATTGCGTCGTGGTGGTTCAACAACTCAGCTGTTTCAACTCCTGCTTCATCTACTACAGCGGTCGTCACAGAATCCGGCCGTAGTCGTCGCTTGGAGGGGAATGGACATTGTGAACAGCGAGTGAATAGAGAAGATCTTATCTGGGATCGTGGGGTAATGTGCATACGAGCAGTAACAGACTCGTAGATCCCATACCAGTGATGATTAGACTTGCTAGTGCTCTGTAGCAGTCGATGGGAACGGGGAAATAAGTGTTAGTGCTTTAAGGCAGATTTCCCATGTTTGTTTAAGACGAATCATTGTGCGCGTCACCTGTGTACGAACGCTTCACTTACCGGTGGGTCGAGGGTACGAAACAAGCCGTGTTGTGGGAGGGTTCGGTGCGCGCCATTGTACGAACGATACCGCGGAGGTACCAACCAGCCAGCCTACCACCACTGAGCCAGCCACCCATAGCGGGGTGCCTGATGTATGGGAATGGTGTGTGTAAGCCGGCAGTATGAATGTAAGTACCTATGTGTGTATTTCTGGTGATTAGTAGTCTCTAAAGCTTGAATTCGAGGTCAAGTGTTCCGTCGCATTGTCACGCAGCACCTGTAGGTGAAGTGAAGTGTGGACGAGGAGATAATCACCCTTGTTGTCATCTGTCAGTCCTGAGGGACGTACGTCTTGTGAGCACAGACGTACAGTGTGTGTGTGTGTGGGTACACACGGGAACAGAGTATATACATAGATTAGCCAAGGACTGAGAGGATGTCCATGTAATATTATATTATTCCATTGTGGTAATTATTCATTCTTGATCGTCCGTGGGACGGAGTGATATCATTTCATGTGTAGTCTTGCAGGTGTGGAATTTCAACACTGAGCGCTCAGGTATGTGGTAACGTCAGTGATTCCTGGCAATGATTATTGTGGAGTGTGCCACAGTGTGGTTTAATTTCTTGTATTGTTCCCAGGGCCGTGACAAGTGTGATTATATATATATATATATATATATATATATATGTATATATATATATATATATATATATATGCAGTATTAACGTAATTTTGGTAGAATTTGGTGAGTGACGAGGCTGTCGGGAGTGACAGCCCTCGCTCTGTCGAGTAACGTAAAACTCGGGAGTGTTTATTCGGCATGCGTGATCGATAAATCACTCACCCATGTGATTTAGGAGTGCGAGATCTCCTTAGTGTTCCCAATAACGTTTGATAGCTGTAGGCTACATGTGTCAGCAGTAATTGTATATATATATATATCGTAGTGTCACGGTGCCCAGTGTTATTGTGTTATTTACTGTGTGGTTATTGCAAATTTGGGACCTATGTTCTAGGGGTTATTGAGAGCACTGGGGTCATTTGCAACAGTAAATAAGTAAGTGTTGAGCAGTATTCTAATACTTGGAAATTAGAGTACTTGCCGTGTGTGTTGTTGCAAAGGGGTTGTCATTGTTAGTGATTGTTGCTAGAGTTGAGCAATCACCGTGGGTAACTGCAGTTCAGTAAAGTCATTGTGGGGGCAGTGTTCTAGAGGGTTCATGTCCTGTATGTTATTTTACTAGGTTCTGCAGTATTGTCATTGCAACCGGATTGTAACGTAAATCACTGTGATTTGTTAGTGTGATTTGACATTGTCGTGGGTGAACTCGGCTGTAGACGAGTACTTGGATATACATATATTCTCCTGTTTATCTGGTAGGACATCGAAGTCCAGTATTCAGTGAGGTGATTGCGAGGCAATTAATATAACGTAACCGAGGGAACGCCCATTGCTTAAGAGAATTTGTTCTTTTACAATATGAGTAACGTAGAATACGTTTGGGTTAATTTACTTTCCTGCAAGCAGCTACGGTAGTCTCAAGGAGCCTAGCCACCAGCCAGATAAGAATTAGAGTATTGTCTGTCGTAATTAACGGTCAGTGGGCCGGGTAATTGACGTGTTTCAGGAAGTCAAAGTAATTAATCTCGATCCTTGTTGATCGACTCACACGAAGGCTACATTGTTCCATTAACGTAACGTCGTTATTTATGTCCGGAAGTACCGGCACTTGATTGACTCGTGGGAAGAGTAACGTCATTTAGAATAACGTAAACGTGGTGCCTAATTACTGTTATTAGCCACCTGAATTGGTCTGAGTATGGAAGGCTCAGACGGAATTCATACCTTAATGTAAATTGCTGAGCCAGTGTGAAAGGTTGCGTATTTAACTGTTTAATTATTGATCTTGAGGATAGTAATTAATTACTCTAAAGGTAATCACGAGTGATTACCGTTCTCTTAGCACTTTGGACATTGTAAATCAGAGTTTACCATCGCTGAGTGATTAGTAACCGATTAACGTAAATTAACGTAACTAGTAAAGAGATTAATCAGCTGTCTTGTAGTACAGGGATTAATGGGATTTTCTCACTGAATGCTCGACGGGTAGAGTGTTGTGTAATTTCCGCGTTACTAGTGACAGTTGTAAGAGTTATTAAATTAACGTAAATGTTATTGTTATTAACGTAAATCAATTGTATTGATTGTTGATCGTCCGTGGGACGAAGTGTTAACGTAAAGATTAATTTGAGGAAGGGTGCTGGAGTTGCCAGTGAACCCATTAGTTATTGATGTCATTGAAAGACTACTGATTTGATTGCATTGCAACCGCTATTGCAGGTGTAGACTGCACTGAGGCGTAGAACAGTTAGGAGGTTACTGGAGACGTGTTTCAGAACTCACTGTGTCATTTGTTGTAATTGTGATTATAGATCTGTTAGTTCTTGCTTGCTTGTTGATTCCTCTGTGGGCACGCTTATGTTCGAGTTAGTTCATTATGCAGTCCGAGGGGCTGGTGTCTAGCTGTCATTGATAGTGTCACAGGAAGGATTTCGAGTAACGTCATTGACATTCTTTTGTTTGTTGTAGTAGTTAGTACTTTATTGAATAAACTAAGTTGTTATGTTAACACTGTCTTTTCGTTACACCCCCACACATTATTATTGTTATGCAAATGTTCTTCACACTCGACTATTGGAGACTTATTTCTGAGCTTTGGATCAAATATACGGCACTACACAACAATAAATTATTGTTGTGAGAGCCCAGGACCTACTCGTTAGATTCGCTTCGGCGAGTTACGAAGGTCGACGACCCAAGTGGAGGGGATTTCAATTTCATTGGGGTCTCGGCGTTTGCTCGCGCCTAGTCAATTGTTCGTACAGGGTCCCAAAGTGAGGAATGAGCTGCTTACTACACTGGTGTGTTAGCTAAGCAAGTCCTTCCTCAGGCGACCTAGTTGAATATCACGACAGGAATAATGGTTAAAGAATAAAGAAAATTCTTAGAAATTTTCCGAGCTCAATTCCTTATACCAATTTCATTTATTCCAACTTACTTATGTAAGTCAGCACAAAACTCTCACAACGTGGCGCCCAACGTGGGGCCGTAGACTTTTGATTCATAATCAGAAAGTAAGACTCATCAAGTCGAGAAACCTAGGAAGAAAGGTGTGCAGAACATTGCAGAACAATATTGTTGTGGGTGTGTTTGTTGTCGGTTAGCAGGATTAGGTACACACACACCACACACACAGAATGGATGAGGATTATAGGTTTAAGTACATATATCTGTATGTGACTAGGTATGGCGTGCTGCCAAAGGATAGAGACATTCGCACAGATGAGGAATGTCGGCAGTATGTTGAGGATCAAAATGCCTATGTACAGCGTGTACTTCTAGAAAGAGCAAACAGAAGTGATCTAGGGGACAAGGGAGTTCCCCTAGCCGACCGTGGTATAGTCGGTATGTCAGGGGGTGTGGGATTGAGTCCACCCCAGGAGAAGGAAGGGGAGTCGCGACCCCAGCCTAGGCTAAGGACTGATTCCTTGGGCCACAGAAACGTTTCATATGAAGTCAATCGGATACCAGAACATTTGCGCAGGATGGGGACTGAACAACCCCAGGAGGAATTCACTTTACAGTACCTTGCAGCTCAAGCTGATGCTATGGAACTGCAAGGAGTGGATAAGGCCAAATTTGTGGCCGACATGTGGAATGCCCACCACGAGAGATTGACTAGATTGGAAATTGCAAGAGTGCAATCACAGGCAAGGACGGGGAGTCAAACCCCTCCTACCGCGCCAAGCTCAGAGGTACCGGCGCTGGAAGTAGAGATACCTCCTCTATTGCCAAGAGAGGAGAAGATCGATCCTAGGGATGCATACCTAGATCGATGTGTGACAAAGGTTGAACAGTTCACTCAAGCTCCAAGTACGGGAGCCAAACCTAAAGAAAGTAAGTCTAAGGGACACCAACAGAAACCCAAGGTTAAGGGACCCAGGTGCTTCACATGCAGCATGACAGGTCACCGAGCAGCTAAGTGCCCGAGCAACACTAGGCGTAAGACTAAGAAGGTGACCAAGGTGCAAGTTACAGGCATGAGTACCGTGGGAGGTGATGCCCTAAGACACACACTCGAGTTAACTAGAGGAAGAGTTAATGGGCAATGGACGAGTGTCTTTCGAGACCGGGGTGCTACAGTTAACATGGTCAGGAGCAGTTTGGTTGGGCCTGAGAGTAGAACAGGTCGAAATCTCCGTGTCCAGTACCCAGATGGCACTGGTAAGGACATGGGAGAAGTGTCCGTGTTGGTAGACACCCCATATATCAAAGGTAAGATCAAAGCTGCACTAAGTAGGAAGGCAGTGTATGGACTTTTGATAGGTAATACTCCTGGTATAGAGAACCAGGTGGGTCTGTCCTGTGGAAATGACCCAGCGGAAACAGGAACAGGTGAGAGGAAGGTTAAACCCGCTGGCGTTGACACCAAGCGTCAGCCGGCCGGTCGAGCAGAGATCACCGCCGCCCAGACAGAAGAAGAGGCGCAGCAGGTGAAAGGAAACCGGATCCATCCTTCTCTCCCTATTGCACAGAAAACGAGAACTGACTCAGAGGGACTCAGATGGGTCTCACCAGCTGACGGCGATGTCACACGGCCGCCAGCTGAGGAAGTCAAGGTCGCCTCTTGTCAGGCGAAAGATCAGGTGCATGAGGTAAAAGGAAAAAAGAGCAATTTTCCTTCTTTCATTTCACAGAAAACGGGGGTGAGCCCAGTGAGACGGGTGTGGCCCGGATCAGCTGATCCCGCCACGACCTGTCCACCAGCCAGACCCGCGAGGGTTAACACCACTCAGGAAGGTAAACGTCTGCTAGATGTTGCCAGTGGTGAGGCTAAGGTAGCTGTGGTTCCCACAAGTGAAGTGGATATTTTGGACCAATCTTTCAGGCTGTTGGAAGATCGTTCAGACAAACGAACGGTCGCTGAGAGATTGAAGAACGAGCAGGTCAGTGACTCAGTACTCAGTGAGGGGCGAGGTTTGACAGCTGCTGAAGAGGCCTCAGCCCAGTCAACTCAGTCGGTAGAGCAACCCGGTCTGAGAGTGACAGACAGACAGGAAGAAAGACCCTGTCACCTGGAAGTCACGACAGTCTGCTAACTGTCGGAATTGTGTCGGTAGAGTAGGGAAGGTGTGGAGTCTGTACTTCATTGGTAAGTTCATCCCAGAGTGCTATCCATTGTGTCCAGTATGACACAGACCTGTGGGGCGAGAGTGTGAGGGACTGACGAAAGGAAGCTGCGAGGCGTTGAGCCGGCTTAACCTGGACCCAGAACCTGAGCACGACCGCACTACGGTCAGGAAGTACCACCCTGGACGAGCCAGTGACGTCACATCTTGTCCCGCGAGCCACCGACGTCAACAGAAAACGGATGAATCACCACCACCACCCAGCCGCCATGCACTTAAGAGCAAAAGTGTAAGTGGCTGGTGATTTAGATGAAATTTTCCTCCGGGAAATTTTATCTTTTAGTGGGGGGTTGATGTGAGGGGATGGTTCACCAGCTCACTTACAATAGTGCTCTTATGCCTGTGGGAGGCCAGTACACTTGTTAAGTGCACTTGTTAAGTGTGCGGACTTAACTTTGGTAACCAGCAACTGAAACATCTAGTGTTTGGGCTCACGGGAGAGCCCCAGTCACCAGCAGTCCAGAAATGTTACCGTGGCCGTGGTAGCATGTCTGTGGACAGAGATAGAGCCGATAGCATCTCTCATTGTATAGCTTGGGCGAGGGACTAGTTTGCGCGGGAAAACAGTTAGGCCTGGCGTGGGTAGCTGCGGGCCACCCGCGCGCTAGCCACTTGAGGCGTCGCCATGGAAACAGACGCCATCTTAGTAAACATCTTGAGCCGCCATGTTGGTCGGCCATCTTGGAGTTGCCCTAGGGGCTATGCTACACCGTCGCTGATTGGAGGAGAGGGGTAGGCCCCAGTATGCCTTCCTCTCATTGGTTATTTCGAGGAATACGCGGGAATCGACGGTGTGAGCGTCATTCTGGACAGAACCATCACCCTGTCAAGACGCTCCTATGCTCAATTCGGCCAAATTGAGTATAGTGCGTCGTGGTGGTTCAACAACTCAGCTGTTTCAACTCCTGCTTCATCTACTACAGCGGTCGTCACAGAATCCGGCCGTAGTCGTCGCTTGGAGGGGAATGGACATTGTGAACAGCGAGTGAATAGAAAGATCTTATCTGGGATCGTGGGGTAATGTGCATACGAGCAGTAACAGACTCGTAGATCCCATACCAGTGATGATTAGACTTGCTAGTGCTCTGTAGCAGTCGATGGGAACGGGGAAATAAGTGTTAGTGCTTTAAGGCAGATTTCCCATGTTTGTTTAAGACGAATCATTGTGCGCGTCACCTGTGTACGAACGCTTCACTTACCGGTGGGTCGAGGGTACGAAACAAGCCGTGTTGTGGGAGGGTTCGGTGCGCGCCATTGTACGAACGATACCGCGGAGGTACCAACCAGCCAGCCTACCACCACTGAGCCAGCCACCCATAGCGGGGTGCCTGATGTATGGGAATGGTGTGTGTAAGCCGGCAGTATGAATGTAAGTACCTATGTGTGTATTTCTGGTGATTAGTAGTCTCTAAAGCTTGAATTCGAGGTCAAGTGTTCCGTCGCATTGTCACGCAGCACCTGTAGGTGAAGTGAAGTGTGGACGAGGAGATAATCACCCTTGTTGTCATCTGTCAGTCCTGAGGGACGTACGTCTTGTGAGCACAGACGTACAGTGTGTGTGTGTGTGGGTACACACGGGAACAGAGTATATACATAGATTAGCCAAGGACTGAGAGGATGTCCATGTAATATTATATTATTCCATTGTGGTAATTATTCATTCTTGATCGTCCGTGGGACGGAGTGATATCATTTCATGTGTAGTCTTGCAGGTGTGGAATTTCAACACTGAGCGCTCAGGTATGTGGTAACGTCAGTGATTCCTGGCAATGATTATTGTGGAGTGTGCCACAGTGTGGTTTTAATTTCTTGTATTGTTCCCAGGGCCGTGACAAGTGTGATTATATATATATATTGTGGTTGCAGTATTAACGTAATTTTGGTAGAATTTGGTGAGTGACGAGGCTGTCGGGAGTGACAGCCCTCGCTCTGTCGAGTAACGTAAAACTCGGGAGTGTTTATTCGGCATGCGTGATCGATAAATCACTCACCCATGTGATTTAGGAGTGCGAGATCTCCTTAGTGTTCCCAATAACGTTTGATAGCTGTAGGCTACATGTGTCAGCAGTAATTGTATATATATATATATCGTAGTGTCACGGTGCCCAGTGTTATTGTGTTATTTACTGTGTGTTATTGCAAGTTTGGGACCTATGTTCTAGGGGTTATTGAGAGCACTGGGGTCATTTGCAACAGTAAATAAGTAAGTGTTGAGCAGTATTCTAATACTTGGAAATTAGAGTACTTGCCGTGTGTGTTGTTGCAAAGGGGTTGTCATTGTTAGTGATTGTTGCTAGAGTTGAGCAATCACCGTGGGTGACTGCAGTTCAGTAAAGTCATTGTGGGGGCAGTGTTCTAGAGGGTTCATGTCCTGTATGTTATTTTACTAGGTTCTGCAGTATTGTCATTGCAACCGGATTGTAACGTAAATCACTGTGATTTGTTAGTGTGATTGTCATTGTCGTGGGTGAACTCGGCTGTAGACGAGTACTTGGATATACATATATTCTCCTGTTTATCTGGTAGGACATCGAAGTCCAGTATTCAGTGAGGTGATTGCGAGGCAATTAATATAACGTAACCGAGGGAACGCCCATTGCTTAAGAGAATTTTTTCTTTTACAATATGAGTAACGTAGAATACGTTTGGGTTAATTTACTTTCCTGCAAGCAGCTACGGTAGTCTCAAAGAGCCTAGCCACCAGCCAGATAAGAATTAGAGTATTGTCTGTCGTAATTAACGGTCAGTGGGCCGGGTAATTGACGTGTTTCAGGAAGTCAAAGTGATTAATCTCCATCCGGCCAACCGGCAATCAACAGGTGTACAGGAATCTGTACACCTGTTGATTGCCGGTTGAGAGGCAGAACCAAAGAGCCAGAGCTCAACCCCCACAAACACAATTAGGTGAGTACAATTAGGTAAGCACACACACACACACACACACACACACACACACACACACACACACACACACACACACACACACACACACACACACACACACAAACACAACACACACACACACACACAGTACGTGTGTGTACCTGGTTGAGTACCTGGTTGAGCTAGGAATTATCACCCCCAAAAAAGAACTGGGAACCAAAGGGCTGGCGTACCGAAAGGGAAACTATGAGGAGATGAATAAATTCCTATGGGATATACATTGGGACACAGAACTCGGATCTAAGTCCGTACAAGACATGATGGACTATGTCACCTAAAAATGTCAGGAGGCTGTAAGCAGGTTTGTCCCAGCCCAACAGGAAAAAACAGAGAAGCAAAGGAAGAATCCGTGGTTTAATAGGGAATGTATGAAAGCAAAGGAGCTGAACAAAAGGGCATGGAGGAACTTCCGTAATAACAGAACACCAGAAAGTAGAGAGAGATACCAGAGAACCAGGAACGAGTATGTCAGTGTGAGAAGAGCAGCTGAGAAAAGGTATGAAAATGATATAGCTAACAAAGCCAAGACTGAACCAAAGCTACTACACAGTCACATCAGGAGGAAGACAACAGTGAAGGAACAGGTGATTAAACTTAGGGTGGGCGAGGACAGGTACACAGAGAATGACAAAGAGGTGTGTGAAGAACTCAACAAAAGGTTCCAGGAGGTCTTTACAATAGAACAGGGAGATATCACGGTGCTGGGAGAGGTGGCAGAAAACCAGGTGACCTTGGATAGGTTCGAAATTACAAGAGATGAGGTCAAAAAGCACCTATTGGAGCTGGATGTGAGAAAAGCTGTTGGGCCGGATGGAATCTCGCCATGGGTATTGAAAGAGTGTGCAGGAGCACTTTGCTTACCACTCTCCATAGTGTATAGTAAGTCACTGGAAACGGGGGACCTACCAGAAATATGGAAGACTGCTAATGTAGTACCAATATACAAAAAGGGTGACAGACAAGAGGCACTGAACTACAGGCCAGTGTCCTTAACTTGTATACCATGCAAGGTGATGGAGAAGATTGTGAGAAAAACCTAGTAACACATCTGGAGAGAAGAGACTTCGTGACAACCCATCAACATGGGTTCAGGGAGGGTAAATCTTGCCTTACAGGCTTGATAGAATTCTACGATCAGGTGACAAGAATTAAGCAAGAAAGAGAAGGGTGGGCGGACTGCATTTTTTTGGACTGTCGGAAAGCCTTTGACACAGTACCCCATAAAAGGTTGATGCATAAGCTGGAGAAACAGGCAGGAGTAACAGGTAGGGCGCTCCAGTGGATAAGGGAGTACCTAAGCAATAGGAAGCAGAGAGTTACAGTGAGGGGTGAGACCTCAGACTGGCGTGAAGTCACCAGTGGAGTCCCACAGGGCTCTGTACTTGGACCTATCCTGTTTCTGATATACGTAAATGATCTCCCAGAGGGTATAGACTCATTCCTCTCAATGTTTGCTGACGACGCCAAAATTATGAGAAGGATTAAGACAGAGGAGGACAGCTTGAGACTTCAAGAAGACCTGGACAAGCTGCAGGAATGGTCGAACAAATGGCTGTTAGAGTTTAACCCAAGCAAATGTAATGTAATGAAGATAGGGGTAGGAAGCAGGAGACCAGATACAAGGTATCATTTGGGAGATGAAATACTTCAAGAGTCAGAGAGAAGACCTGGGGTTGATATCACGCAGCCACTGTCCCCTGAAGCTCATATCAAGAGGATAACATCAGCAGCATATGCCAGGTTGGCTACATAAGAACGGCCTTTAGAAACTTGTGTAAGGATCTTTCAGAACATTATATACCACATATGTCAGACCAATCCTGGAGTATGCGGCTCCAGCATGGAGTCCCTATCTAGTCAAGCATAAGACTAAACTGGAAAAGGTTCAAAGGTTTGCCACCAGACTAGTACCCGAGCTGAGAGGTATGAGCTACGAGGAGCGACTGCAGGAATTACCTCACTTCGTTGGAAGACAGAAGAGTTACGGGGGACCTGATCGACATTCAAGATTCTCAGGGAATCGACAGGGTTGATAAAGACAGGCTGTTTAACACAAGGGACACGCACTAGGGGACACAGGTGGAAACTGAGTGCCCAAATGAGCCACCGTAACCACTCTGACACTAAACAAGGTCTTTCTAATATCTCT
>WNGS01014029.1:0-18849 GCA_020271785.1 Procambarus virginalis
CACAGCTTTGGAGAGAAATGGGCCTGGGATTATCTGGATCTTTAGTTGGGATCGGTACTATGTCTGCTTATTCCAAGTGAAGGTCTAGTTTGAGAAGTCCAGGCTAAATTTATTAACCTTAGGTATGCAGCGTCTCCCTCTGGGCCGAGGTTTCTAATCATTTTGTAGGTTATTTTGTCAGCTCCAGGGGATGTATCCTTGGAGTTTTCTTAGCCCGATTGAGCTCATCCAGTGTGAAGGGGGCATTAGTGTCAGAGACTTCTTCACATGCTGTAAGGATTCTGTGCCACCTTTCTTCCTCTAGTCCTGTCTGTACTGCTAATACATCTGGTGGAAGTTGATTGCTGGCTGCTCTCTCTGCAAACCTGGTTGCCAGTACTTCGGCTTCCTGTAGAGGATCCTTGGGGTGTGGGGCTTTAGGTGTTTTATTCCCTTTGGCCTGGTGGATTTGCTGCCACATCTCTCCAAGAGAGGTGTGTTCATTCAGGTATGAACACCATTCCAGCCACTTTTGTTCTTTTATTAGTCTGGTCTCTCGATGTACATGTTCCTTGACCTCACAAAGTAAGGACCTGTTGCGGTCACTCGGATGCTTTTTGTATAGCTTTCTTGTTCTGTTGAGTCTATGGTTGAGTTCTTTGACACGTTCGCAATAGTACCAATGATCTTTATGGTGTCCGGTGGACTGTTTTTTCAGTGGGATTGAGTGGTTGGCTGCACTTTGAATCGCTTTGACAAATTCTTGTTCTGCCTGATTAATGTCTCCGGGAAGATCATAGTTTCTATGCCACTCTGAAATGAGGTTTTGAAATCGGTCCCAGTTTGCTAAAGCAAAGTTCCAGGCTTCAGATGGAGGCGAAGGTGGAGTGGGTAGGTCTAACGTAAGATCAATTTGGACCCCATAGTGGTCGCTTGTGAGTGTGGGCTCAACTGACCATGTCGCTACATCTCTTAGGGAGGCTGAAACAAAGGTTAGGTCTAATCTGCCTCCTTGGATGTGGGTAGGTTCATTCTTGTTTAGGATTTGTATTTCTGGAAGCTGGTCTAATAGGTGTGCAATGTGAATGCCGGCTTCGTTTGTTGTGTTCGAGCCCAGTACCAATCGATGATGGGCATTAAAATCTCCACAAATGATTGTGTTTGTTGTTGTCCCGTTTCCAAATAACACAGAGAGATCAATTTCGGCATGTGGAGACCTGTACACATTAAACACCTCAAGTGTGTCGTGTCTTAGCTCAATGGTTACTCCCAGTACCTCTGTCCCTGCTCCACAATCAGGTGGGCTGGTTATGGACTTAAGAACATAAGAACATAAGAACAAAGGCAACTGCAGAAGGCCTATTGGCCCATACGAGGCAGCTCCTATTTATAACCACCCAATCCCACTCATATACATGTCCAACCCATGCTTGAAACAATCGAGGGACCCCACCTCCACAATGTTACGCGGCAATTGGTTCCACAAATCAACAACCCTGTTACTGAACCAGTATTTACCCAAGTCTTTCCTAAATCTAAACTTATCCAATTTATACCCATTGTTTCGCGTTCTGTCCTGTGTTGATACTTTCAATACCCTATTAATATCCCCTTTGTTATGTCCATTCATCCACTTGTAAACCTCTATCATGTCACCCCTAACTCTTCGCCTTTCCAGTGAATGCAAATTAAGCTTTGTTAATCTTTCTTCATATGAAAGATTTCTAATTTGGGGAATTAACTTAGTCATCCTACGCTGGACACGTTCAAGTGAATTTATATCCATTCTATAATATGGCGACCAAAACTGAACTGCATAATCTAAATGGGGCCTAACCAGAGCAAGATATAGCTTGAGAACCACACCAGGTGTCTTGTTACTTACGCTGCGATTAATAAATCCGAGTGTCCTATTTGCCTTATTACGAACATTTATGCATTGATCCTTTTGTTTTAAATTCTTACTAATTATAACTCCCAGATCCCTTTCGCAATCCGACTTCGCAATCTCAACACCATCTAGCTCGTATCTTGTAACTCTATCATCATTACCTAGCTTCAGAACTTTACATTTATCAGCATTAAACTGCATCTGCCAGTCCTTTGACCATTTCAAAACCCTATCTAGATCAACTTGAAGTGATAGTGAGTCCTCCTCCGAATTAATTTCCCTACCGATTTTCGTATCATCGGCAAATTTGCAAATGTTGCTACTCAAACCTGAATCTAAATCATTTATATATATTATAAACAACAGAGGTCCCAAGACAGAGCCTTGAGGCACTCCACTTACAACATTTTCCACTCTGACTTGACTCCATTTATACTAACTCTCTGTTTCCTTTGGTATAGCCATGCCCTAATCCAGCTTAATATAGCACCCCCAATACCATGAGCCTCTATCTTTTTAATCAGTCTTTCATGTGGCACTGTATCGAAAGCTTTGCTAAAGTCAAGGTACACAACATCACAATCCTTACCACTATCAACTGCCTCAACTATGCTAGAATAAAAAGATAACAAATTTGTTAAACATGAACGGCCATTTATAAAACCATGTTGCGACTCAATTATTAATTTATGTTTTTCAAGATGAAGACGAATTTTATTTGCTATTATAGATTCGAGTAACTTTCCCACAATAGACGTTAGCTAATTGGTCGATAGTTAGACGCAAGTGATCTATCTCCTTTCTTAAAAACTGGTATCACATTAGCAACTTTCCAAAACTCTGGCACTGTGCCTGACTCTATTGATTTATTAAATATGATTGACAGTGGGTCACAAAGCTCCTCTTTGCATTCTTTCAGCACTCTGGCAAACACTTCATCCGGCCCTGGGGATTTGTTTGGTTTGAGTTTTACTATTTGTTTAATAACATCCTCCCTGGTAACTGCTAAACTCGTCAACCTGTCCTCGTCCCCACCCACATAGACTTGTTGGGCTGAAGGCATATTGTTAAGTTCCTCTTTAGTAAATACAGATACAAAATATTTATTAAAATACTACTCATCTCTTCATCACTATCTGTTATTTGACCTGTCTCAGTTTTTAATGGACCTATCCTTTCCCTAGTCTTAGTTCGATATAACTGAAAAAACCCTTTAGGATTTGTCTTTGCTTGCCCTGCTATACGAACTTCATAGTTTCTTTTGCTTTCCTTATCTCTTTTTTAACATTTCTAACTAGTTGTACGAATTCCTGTTCTAAAGTGACCTCCCCATTTTTAATCCTCTTGTACCAAGCTCTCTTTTTACCTATAAGATTCTTCAAATTCTTTGTTATCCACTTTGGGTCATTAGTAATCGATCTATTCAATTTGTGTGGTATACTACGTTCCTGTGCTTTGTTTAGAATATTCTTAAATACGTTATAAATTGAATCTACATCGAAATCCCCATTTACATCACCCATCGCTGGGTTCATGTCTCGCTCCAAGACCGGCCCCCACCCCATACCCAAGACTTTCCAATCAATTTGACCCAAAAAATTTCTTAGGCTATTAAAATCAGCTTTTCGAAAATCTGGCACTTTAACAGAATTTTCTCCTACAGGTCTATTCCATTCTATGCCAAATCTGATTTCTTTGTGATCACTGTTCCCTAGCTCACTCCCTATTTCGATGTCATTAATTTGTGTTTCCCTGTTAGTTAACACTAAATCTAAAATATTATTTCCCGTGTTGGTTCCTTAATGTGTTGCGTAAGAAAGCAATCGTCAATTAATTCTAGAAAATCTTCTGCTTCACTATTCCCTGTTTTGTTCAACCAGTTTATTCCACTCAAATTAAAGTCACCCATGACATAAATACTGTTAGATCTAGATGCCCTAGATATTTCATCCCATAGATGCTTTGCTTCCATTCTGTCTAAATTTGGTGGCCTATATATAACTCCAATTATAATATTATTTGCTTTTTCGTTTAATTCTATCCAAATAGTTTCTGTGTGTGGCTCAGTTTTGATTCCCTCTTTGAGACTACATTTCAAATTGTCCCTAACGTATATGGCTACTCCACCACCTCGTCTAATATATCTATCTGTGTGAAATAGTTTAAATCCATTTATTTGATATTCGGCTAATAGTTCTCTATTATCAACATTCATCCACGTTTCGGTAAGTGCAATAATATCTATTTTTTCTGTGCAGACAAGGGCATTTAATTCGTTAATTTTATTTCTTAGACTTCTACTGTTTGTGTAATATACCCTAAGTGAATTGTTATTTTGAGGCCCTTCTCTTTCCCTGATCATTTTGCCAATTCCTTTCTCCCGCAAATACATACTTTTATTACATCCTTCCTCCAAATCAATTCCCATACCTCTATATACTAACAGTTTAAACCCAAACAAACACCTCTAACCACTTCTTCCAACGAATTTGCAACAGCAACAACCCCAGCTCTCGATAGATGCACCCCATCCCGAGCATACATTTCATTTCTTCCATAGAAGTGTTCCCAGTTGTCTATATAAGATATTGCATTAGATTTGCAATATCTTTCCAGCCTGCAATTGACACCAAGTGCCCTCGACATCCATTCATTTCCCACTCCCTTTCTTGGAAGAATGCCACATATGATCGGGATTCCTCCCTTGCTCCTAACTAATTCTATTGCTGTCTTGAATTTCAGTATTAGTTCCTCACTTCTAACTCTCCCAACATCATTACCCACTACACTAATACAAATAATGGGTTTGCTCCCATTTCCCGTCATAATATCTTTCATGTTTCCAACAATATCACCAATTCCAGCTCCCGGATAGCAAACTCTTAATCTGTTCCCCCTATCTCTGGCACAAAACGTTCTGTCTAAATACCTCACCTGGGAATCTCCCACAACCAAAACTCGCCTCGGTACCTCCTTAACTTTCTGAGCGCCCTGAGGGGCCCGCGCTTCGCCGCTCCTTGCTGATTGTAGTGGTGTAGCTACCTGGTGATGGTAGTGGTGGAGCTACCAGGTGATGGTAGTGGTGGAGCTACCAGGTGATGGTAGTGGTGGAGCTACCAAGTGATGGTAGTGGTGGAGCTACCAGGTGATGTTAGAGGTGGAGCTACCAGGTGATGGTAGTGGTGTAGCTACCTGGTGATGGTAGTGGTGTAGCTACCAGGTGATGGTAGTGGTGTAGCTACCAGGTGATAGTAGTGGTGTAGCTACCTGGTGATGGTAGTGGTGGAGCTACCAGGTGATGGTAGTGGTGTAGCTACCTGGTGATGGTAGTGGTGGAGCTACCAGGTGATGGTAGTGGTGTAGCTACCTGGTGATGGTAGTGGTGGAGCTACCAGGTGATGGTAGTGGTGGAGCTACCTGGTGATGGTAGTGGTGTAGCTACCTGGTGATGGTAGTGGTGTAGCTACCTGGTGATGGTTGTGGTGTAGCTACCTGGTGATGGTAGTGGTGTAGCTACCTGGTGATGGTAGTGGTGTAGCTACCAGGTGATGGTAGTGGTGGAGCTACCTGGTGATGGTAGTGGTGGAGCTACCTGGTGATGGTAGTGGTGGAGCTACCTAGTGAAGGTAGAGGTGGAGCTACCTGGTGATGGTAGTGGTGTAGCTACCTGGTGATGGTGGTGGTGTAGCTACCTGGTGATGGTAGTGGTGTAGCTACCTGGTGATGGTAGTGGTGTAGCTACCTGGTGATGGTAGTGGTGGAGCTACCTGGTGATGGTAGTGGTGGAGCTACCTGGTGAGGGTAGTGGTGTAGCTACCTGGTGATGGTAGTGGTGTAGCTACCTGGTGATGGTAGTGGTGGAGCTACCTGGTGATGGTAGTGGTGTAGCTACCTGGTGATGGTAGTGGTGGAGCTACCAGGTGATGGTAGTGGTGTAGCTACCTGGTGATGGTAGTGGTGTAGCTACCTGGTGATGGTAGTGGTGTAGCTACCTGGTGATGGTAGTGGTGTAGCTACCTGGTGATGGTAGTGGTGTAGCTACCTGGTGATGGTAGTGGTGTAGCTACCTGGTGATGGTAGTGGTGGAGCTACCAGGTGATGGTAGTGGTGGAGCTACCAGGTGATGGTAGTGGTGTAGCTACCAGGTGATGGTAGTGGTGTAGCTACCAGGTGATGGTAGTGGTGTAGCTACCTGGTGATGGTAGTGGTGTAGCTACCTGGTGATGGTAGTGGTGGAGCTACCAGGTGATGGTAGTGGTGGAGCTACCAGGTGATGGTAGTGGTGGAGCTACCTGGTGATGGTAGTGGTGTAGCTACCTGGTGATGGTAGTGGTGTAGCTACCTGGTGATGGTAGTGGTGGAGCTACCAGGTGATGGTAGTGGTGGAGCTACCTGGTGATGGTAGTGGTGGAGCTACCTGGTGATGGTAGTGGTGGAGCTACCTGGTGATGGTAGGTGGAGCTACCTGGTGATGGTAGTGGTGTAGCTACCTGGTGATGGTAGTGGTGTAGCTACCTGGTGATGGTAGAGGTGGAGCTACCAGGTGATGGTAGTGGTGGAGCTACCAGGTGATGGTAGTGGTGGAGCTACCTGGTGATGGTAGTGGTGTAGCTACCTGGTGATGGTAGTGGTGTAGCTACTGGTGATGGTAGTGGTGGAGCTACCAGGTGATGGTAGTGGTGGAGCTACCTGGTGATGGTAGTGGTGGAGCTACCTGGTGATGGTAGTGGTGGAGCTACCTGGTGATGGTAGTGGTGGAGCTACCTGGTGATGGTAGTGGTGTAGCTACCTGGTGATGGTAGTGGTGTAGCTACCTGGTGATGGTAGTGGTGTAGCTACCTGGTGATGGTAGTGGTGGAGCTACCTGGTGATGGTAGTGGTGGAGCTACCTGGTGATGGTAGTGGTGTAGCTACCTGGTGATGGTAGTGGTGTAGCTACCTGGTGATGGTAGTGGTGGAGCTACCTGGTGATGGTAGTGGTGTAGCTACCTGGTGATGGTAGTGGTGGAGCTACCAGGTGATGGTAGTGGTGTAGCTACCTGGTGATGGTAGTGGTGTAGCTACCTGGTGATGGTAGTGGTGTAGCTACCTGGTGATGGTGGTGGTGTAGCTACCTGGTGATGGTAGTGGTGTAGCTACCTGGTGATGGTAGTGGTGTAGCTACCTGGTGATGGTAGTGGTGGAGCTACCAGGTGATGGTAGTGGTGGAGCTACCAGGTGATGGTAGTGGTGTAGCTACCAGGTGATGGTAGTGGTGTAGCTACCTGGTGATGGTAGTGGTGTAGCTACCTGGTGATGGTAGTGGTGTAGCTACCTGGTGATGGTAGTGGTGTAGCTACCTGGTGATGGTAGTGGTGTAGCTACCTGGTGATGGTAGTGGTGTAGCTACCTGGTGATGGTAGTGGTGGAGCTACCAGGTGATGGTAGTGGTGGAGCTACCTGGTGATGGTAGTGGTGGAGCTACCTGGTGATGGTAGTGGTGGAGCTACCTAGTGATGGTAGTGGTGGAGCTACCTGGTGATGGTAGTGGTGTAGCTACCTGGTGATGATGGTGGTGTAGCTACCTGGTGATGGTAGTGGTGTAGCTACCTGGTGATGGTAGTGGTGTAGCTACCTGGTGATGGTAGTGGTGGAGCTACCTGGTGATGGTAGTGGTGGAGCTACCTGGTGATGGTAGTGGTGTAGCTACCTGGTGATGGTAGTGGTGTAGCTACCTGGTGATGGTAGTGGTGGAGCTACCTGGTGATGGTAGTGGTGTAGCTACCAGGTGATGGTAGTGGTGGAGCTACCAGGTGATGGTAGTGGTGTAGCTACCTGGTGATGGTAGTGGTGTAGCTACCTGGTGATGGTAGTGGTGTAGCTACCTGGTGATGGTAGTGGTGTAGCTACCTGGTGATGGTAGTGGTGTAGCTACCTGGTGATGGTAGTGGTGTAGCTACCTGGTGATGGTAGTGGTGTAGCTACCTGGTGATGGTAGTGGTGTAGCTACCTGGTGATGGTAGTGGTGGAGCTACCAGGTGATGGTAGTGGTGGAGCTACCAGGTGATGGTAGTGGTGTAGCTACCAGGTGATGGTAGTGGTGTAGTTACCTGGTGATGGTAGTGGTGTAGCTNCAGTGCTGCTGCTCTTGACCTCTCCCTTCTGCCTCGCCTCCTTTTTCATGACACTGTCTTCGAAGCTACCTCCATTCTATTCCTTGCTTTCCTCTCGGGGTCCATGGAAGTGCGTTCCCTGGTGGAATGCAGTCTGTGCTCGGGCTGTCCACTGTAAGCGTGCAGCTGGAAGAGAGACCGCCGTCAGCAGACGGCCGATTCTTTTTTTTCTTTCGAAGGCAAGTGCTGTGGCCCGTAGGGCCATCCATACGGCCAAACATGAATGTTAGGCATCTTATGTCTCCACCATTACGTCTGAAACTCCTGTGCCATAGATCTGGAAGCGTATCCGCAAGATAGCAGGGAAGTTCGTTCCCGATATTTCACTGGACTTCACCTCCGTGGTACTCTTGTGGCGGACCCGTTGCAGGTTGCTACAGAACTGGTTCCCATTTTCTTTTGTTAGCTCTGGTCTTCATCTTCCCACTCTTTCCTTCTTCGTAAACCTGACCTTGAATCTCGTCCTTTAGATTTCTGCACTCGTCTTTGACTTCCCTATAACGATCCCTTCTCTCTCTGAACTTCGTTCTGCCCTGGCCCTCTGCGTTTCTACTGCGGCGGGCTCCGATGGCATTCATTGAGATACTTCGCCATCTCCCTCCGTGTACATCACAGTATTTACCGAGTCAGTATAATCGGATCGGGGGTCGTCGTCAGTCCCTGAGGACTGGCTCGATGCCGTTTTCCTCCCTGTTCGCAAACCAGGGGTCTGGGGACATCCCCTAAGGACTTTCGCCCTATTGCCCTCACAAGTGGTCTGCAAACTCTTTGAACGTATGGTTAACGTTCGTCTGATGTGGTTCATTCTTTTGGCCTTCGTAGTCATCTCCCTCTCTTTCTCCGCAGCTTCCTCTCTCGTCGTTCCTTTCGGGTGAGGCTTGGTACCGCTCTCTCTGCTTCTTTTCAGCAATACGAAGGTGTGCCCCAGGGTAGTGTTCTGAGCACTACCCTTTTTCTGGTTGGCCTCAATGGTCTTCTTTCCTCTCTTCAGGCGTCTTCTCCGCTCTCTGTCGATGATCTTACCCTATGCTGTCAGGGTGATGAGTCGCCTCTCCTTCAACGTCGGCTTCAACTTGCGATTGATGCCGTGTCGTCTTGGGCCACCGACCATGGCTTAAAGTTCTCTACTACTAAGACTTGTGCCATGTCCTTTACTCAAAAAACGGGTCGTTCTTCGTCCCTCTGTCACTTTACGGTCATTCCCTTGAGTACAAAGATTCTGCGAAGCTTTTGGGGTTATTCCTTGACACTCGTTTGTCTTGGTCTCCCCATATCTCTTACCTCCGTGTTGAGTGTTCTAAGGCCCTTACCCTCCTTTGGGTATTGTCCCATACTTCTTGGGGAGAGGATAGGTGCGCACTCCTTGTATTATATTCCTCTCTCGTCCTGTCTAAGCTCGATTATAGTTGCCCTGCTTACTCGTCTGCTTCTCCTCCTACTCTTTGCCGTCTTGATGCTTTGCACCATACTGGGCTGCGCCTCAATTCTGGTGCCTTTCGTTCAACTCCCGTCCTCAGCTTGTATGTTGACACTGGCTTCCTATCTCTCAAGGACCGCCGTGATCGCTACTGTCTTTGCAATCCTGCGCGGTCCTTGCAACATCCTTCCTCTCGCCTCTGTCGTTTTTTTTTTAACTTTTACCCCTCCTGCGGTTCCTGTTCCTCTTCACCACCTCCCTCTTTCTGTCCGGTTATCTCGCTTACAGGATTCTCTTTCCGTTCATATTTCTAATATTTCTCCTCGTGTTCCTTCTTTGACCCCGTGGAGAGTCCTTCTTCTGCAGTATTGTACATCCTTGACCCGCATCCCTAAAACTTTTATCCCTCCTACGGTTCTAAAACGCATTTTCCTTGAGCACTTTTCTTCTCACTCCCGCTCCGTTTCCATCTTTACCGATGGGTCAAAGTCTGCCGATGGTGTTGGCTACTCTGTTGTTTTTCCTGATCGCACTTATGTGACGCTTACCTCTGGAAACTAGCATCTTCACAGAGGAGCTTTATGCTATTCTCTATGCTCTTCGTCTCCTGCTCTCTCGTTGTCAATCTTCCTTTGTAGTTGTTGTTGACTCTTGTAGTGCCCTCATGGCTCTCGGGTCCTTTAATTCGGTTCATCCATTGGTTGTCGAGATCCAACATTGGCTGTTTCTTGTTCACAGTAAATTTAAGTCGGCTGAGTTTTGTTGAGTTCCCAGCCATATTGGTGTCTCTTTAAATGAGCATGCGGATGCTGCCGCCAGGAAAGCTGTCCGTTCTTGTCCTATCTCTCGTAAAGGTATTCCTTATTCCGACTTTTACCCGGTTATCCATTCCTCCATCCTTACCTGTTGGCATGCTTGTTGGTCGTCTGTTACTGGTAACAAACTAAGTTCTTAAGTTGTGTCCTCTTGGCCGTCCTCCTACCACCATAACCGGCGATGGGAAACGGCCCTGGCAATGTTGCGTATTGGCCATACTCGTTTCACTCATGGTCACTTGGAGCGCCGCCCTGCTCCTTATTGTCCTAATTGCATTGTCGCTCTTACGGTCGTGCATATCCTTGTTGAATGTCCTGACCTCTGGGACGAGCGTGTCTTTTTTTCTGACTGTCCCCCGAGGTCGCTTGTCACTCGATAGTATTCTTGGTGACTCGGATACTTTTGATATCGTTCGCCTTATGGGTTTCTGTTCTTGTATTGGCATCCTTGGTGATATTTAGCGCCCTCTGATTATCCCACACGTTTGATGGCGCTACATAGCCTTCCCGGTTTGGTGCCTTCTTTTGATAATTACTTACTTGGTTGCCGGGTTAATGATCACTTGGCCGTTGTGTTGAGAACGGGCTGTGGATGAGATAAAACCCAAGTCTGAGATTGGGTTTTACCATTCGGTGGTAAATCAGCTTTTTAGATGAAATCTGACCAGAGTGTCTTGCGGGATGTTTGTCAAACTTTACAAGATATTCAATTTAGTATTTTGATGTATTTAATATGTAATTTCAGGCATGTACGAGGGTGCATCAGTACAACGGCACTGTAGGTATGGTCAACCAGACCCCAAGAAATTGATCGCTTACAACGCTACTGCAGGTATGGAGGGATTAAAGTTACTTGGAAAAACTTCTCTCGAATCGCAGTTGGTCATTATGTAGTTGATACATATTCCCACTGTCGGGGTAATCGATGTAGTGGAGGTAGTAAGTAACAGTAACAGTGTATAAGAACTTTATCCCAGAATCCTGGCAAGGTCGCCAATGTCGGGGTTCACCTTAGTTGTAAGTATAAGTAACCGTACTTGATATCCTGCCAACGGTCTCCAATGTCGGGGTGTCTCTCTCTCTACAGACACCACCTAGTATCATTAGCGATAACTGTTACTCACCGTAGCCTGCGGGTCTTCACTCAATCCTCGCGGCGCCACTGTTTGCCAGGAGGGTATCCCAGTCAATCTCCAGCCGGCCTTATAACCAAAGACGAGTGAGAACACGATCCACTCTCTTCCAATCGTGTGCCCGCCCCGACAAGGGCTCTACTACTAACTGCAAAGTCGCCAACTGGTGTTTCCCGTGTCCAGTAACACGTCAGTGGTATTGTGGGATTGTGGTAACAATGGCAAAGAACTCACTCATTAAATCTGATAACAGGCAGGTATATGTCTCTATCACTCTCACTCTTTGTATGAATCTTATAGCAACAAGATATGGAGGGATAATACAAACGCGAAGATAGTTTTGTATTTTACTTAAAAGCTTCAAGGTATTGTATCCATATCAACAGCAAAGCAACAAGTACGTGTCAGTAAGTCACTCTCTTCATAAAACTGGAACTCATCAAGAGGGCAACACTACCCCTCCTCTCATTATCAGCTGGGCGGCCCCCCTCACTGTGTGAATGCTTCTGTACTTGTTTCCTGGCGTTAAGCGCCTGTTTCTTTAAATTCACAGTAATCACAATATTTGCAATCAACACAATATTTTCTATAATGGCAATAGACCGCAATGAGTCACTGCACTGGTCTTGAGCTCAATGAATCATTTCTACAGCAATAAACACAATAATTCACTGTAAAGGTGTTATGCATGGTACATCATAATAATGATAATAAATCATCAGCAAACGTTGAGAGAAACGATTCTATACCCTCTGGGAGATCATTTACATATATCAGAAACGGCATAGGTCCAAGGACTGACCCCTGTGGGACTCCACTTGTAACGTCTCGCCAATCTGAGACCTCGCCCCTCACACTGACTCATTGTCTCCTGTTGCTTAGGTACTCCTTTATCCAATGGAGTACCTTCCCTTTCACACCAGCCTGCATCTCCAGCTTTTTCACTAGCCTCTTGTGTAGTACTGTATCAAAGGCTTTCCGACAATCCAAAAATATGCAGTCTGCCCACCCTTCTCTTTCTTGCCTGATTTTTGTTGCCTGGTTGTAGAATTCAAGTAACCCTGTGAGGCAGGACCTGCCATCCCTGAACCCATGTTGATGCTGTGTTACAAAGTTCTTCCGCTGCAGATGTTCCACTAGCTTTCTTCGCACAATCTTCTCCATCATGGTATGCAGGTTAGGGATACTGGCCTGTAGTTCAGTGCCTCCTGCCTATCCCCTTCCTTGTATATCGGGACTACGTTAGCTGCTTTCCAAATTTCTATCAGTTCCCCTTGTTACCAGCGATTTGTTGTACACTATGGAGAGTGGCAGGCACAGTTCTTCTGCTCCTTCCTTTAGTATCCAAGGGGAGATTCCATCTGGGCCTATAGCCTTTGTCACATCCAACTCTAGTAAACACTTCCTTACTTCCCCGCTGGTAATCTCAAACTCTTCCAGTGGATCCTGGTTAGCTATTCCCACTTATCTCTGGGATTTCTCCTTGCTCTAAGGTGAAGACCTCCTGGAATTTCTTATTCAGTTCCTCACACACTTCCTTGTCGTTTGTAGTGAATCCTTCTTCTCCTATTCTTAATTTCATAACCTGTTCCTTTACTTTTGTTTTTCTCCTGATGTGGCTATGCTTGCGATGTCATTTTCGTATTGTCTTTCTGCATCTCTTCTCATCCTGACATATTCGTTCCTGGCATTCTGTGCGAGTGTGTGTGTGTGCTTTGTGGCAAAAAAAAAAATCATTTGATATATGACAGATGGGAAGCGAGCCGAAAGAGCCAAACCCTCGTAAGCACAATTAGGTGAATACTCTCGGCCACTCACTCCTAACACTTTGCCGTTGTGGGGGGAGGGGGGGGGGGAATAACACTTTGCTAGTGGGGGTGAAACACTTTGATGGTGAGGGGTGGATAACACTTTGCCGTGGGGGGCCTAACACTTTGCCGTGGGGGGCCTAACACTTTGCCGTGGGGGGCCTAACACTTTGCCGTGGGGGGCCTAACACTTTGCCGTGGGGGGCCTAACACTTTGCCATGGGGGCCTAACACTTTGCTACTGGGACTAACACATTGCCGTGGGAGGACACTTTGCTGTGGGGGGTCTAACACTTTGCCGAGGGAAGGGACTAACACCACGCAAGCAGTATGACCTCAAAACTGCGCGAGCGAGAGGCCCGCAGAGCCGCGCGAGCGAGAGGCCCGCAGAGCCGCGCGAGCGAGAGGCCCGCAGAGCCGCGCGAGCGAGAGGCCCGCAGAGCCGCGCGAGCGAGAGGCCCGCAGAGCCGCGCGAGCGAGAGGCCCGCAGAGCCGCGCGAGCGAGAGGCCCGCAGAGCCGCGCGAGCGAGAGGCCCGCAGAGCCGCGCGAGCGAGAGGCCCGCAGAGCCGCGCGAGCGAGAGGCCCGCAGAGCCGCGCGAGCGAGAGGCCCGCAGAACCGCGCGAGCCCAATTTAGTGCCCCCCCCCGCCACGGCAAAGTGTTAGTGCCCCACCCCCCACGGCAAAGTGTTAGTGCCCCCCCCCACGGCAAAGTGTTAGTGCCCCCCCCCCACGGCAAAGTGTTAGTGCCCCCCCCCACGGCAAAGTGTTAGTGCCCCCCCCCCCACGGCAAAGTGTTAAGGTAGGAATCTGGTGTTCCTACACCTGGTTCTTCCTCAGTTCACGAACTGTGGTTCACTGAGGTCGTGACCTGCCCTGCCTGCCTCGGGTCACGGGCTGCGGTGTTATGCGCAGAGTGTGTGACACTGGTGTGGTCACGGGTGTGGTCACGGGTGTGGTCACGGGTGTGATCACGGGTGTGATCACGGGTGTGGTCACGGATGTAGTCACAGGGGTGGTCACCTCCAATTTTGCCACAGGTGGTGTCCTGTAGCACCACGTCTGTGTCACGGGTGACCTGGGTCGTGACCTGGGTGGTATCCGGACACGCCTGCCCCGGGTCACGGGAGTCACGGGCTGCGGTGTTATGCGCAGTGTGTGTGACACTGGTGTTGTCACGGGGGTGGTCACGGATGGGGTCACTGGAGGTGGCACCGTCGACTCCGTCTCCTTGATGGAGGACTCAACTAGCACTGTCGACTCCGTCTCCGTGACGTAGGACTCAACTGGGTCCAGGTCGAGAAGGAAACTAAGGGTCTCGACGAAGACCCACCAGACCACCACCTCGAAGACGCCCGTGACGAAGCAACTGGAGAGGGTCGAGCAGGTCCAGGGGGTCGTGAAGGTCCCGGGGCGTGGAGGGACGATCACCTTCAAGAGGGGGACGTTACTCAACAGTCCCCGCCAGCTGGAGTCGTACTGCCGCTGGAGGAGGCGCAGACGGAGGTGGTCCTAGACCACACCCCAGACGTACCATAACACGCGACACACCACACCCACCACCACCACCCACATCTTCATCATGGACGAGTTAAGTCTGTTAGTACTCATTATTGATGTTTTAATATTATTGAAAAGAATTTTTTTTAACAGAATATTATAAATTTGTTGCTGTATTGTTCATCGTTAATGTTTGGAAATGAGATGTGTTACAACATACAGAAATACGACACGCACCTGGCAGCTACCAGGTGATTGTAGTGGTGTAGCCACCTGGTGATTGTAGTGGTGGAGCTACCAGGTGATGGTAGTGGTGTAGCTACCAGGTGATGGTAGTGGTGTAGCTACCTGGTGATGGTAGTGGTGTAGCTACCTGGTGATGGTAGTGGTGTAGCTACCTGGTGATGGTAGTGGTGTAGCTACCTGGTGATTGTAGTGGTGTAGCTACCTGGTGATAGTAGTGGTGTAGCTACCTGGTGATTGTAGTGGTGTAGCTACCTGGTGATGGTAGTGGTGTAGCTACCTGGTGATGGTAGTGGTGTAGCTACCTGGTGATGGTAGTGGTGTAGCTACCTGGTGATTGTAGTGGTGTAGCTACCTGGAGATGGTAGTGGTGGAGCTACCAGGTGATGGTAGTGGTGTAGCTACCTGGTGATAGTAGTGGTGTAGCTACCTGGTGATTGTAGTGGTGTAGCTACCTGGTGATGGTAGTGGTGGAGCTACCTGGTGATGGTAGTGGTGTAGCTACCTGGTGATAGTAGTGGTGTAGCTACCTGGTGATGGTAGTGGTGGAGCTACCTGGTGATGGTAGTGGTGTAGCTACCTGGTGATGGTAGTGGTGTAGCTACCTGGTGATGGTAGTGGTGTAGCTACCTGGTGATGGTAGTGGTGTAGCTACCTGGTGATTGTAGTGGTGTAGCTACCTGGTGATGGTAGTGGTGTAGCTACCTGGTGATGGTAGTGGTGTAGCTACCTGGTGATTGTAGTGGTGTAGCTACCTGGTGATGGGAGTGGTGTAGCTACCTGGTGATGGTAGTGGTGTAGCTACCTGGTGATGGTAGTGGTGTAGCTACCTGGTGATGGTAGAGGTGTAGCTACCTGGTGATGGTAGTGGTGAAGATACCTGGTGATGGTAGTGGTGTAGCTACCTGGTGATTGTAGTGGTGTAGCTACCAGGTGATGGTAGTGGTGTAGCTACCTGGTGATGGTAGTGGTGTAGCTACCTGGTGATGGTAGTGGTGTAGCTACCAGGTGATGGTAGTGGTGGAGCTACCTGGTGATGGTAGTGGTGTAGCTACCTGGTGATGGTAGTGGTGTAGCTACCTGGTGATTGTAGTGGTGTAGCTACCTGGTGATTGTAGTGGTGCAGCTACCTGGTGATGGTAGTGGTGTAGCTACCTTGTGATTGTAGTGGAGTAGCTACCTGGTGATGGTAGTGGTGTAGCTACCTGGTGATTGTAGTGGTGTAGCTACCTGGGGATGGTAGTGGTGGAGCTACCAGGTGATGGTAGTGGTGTAGCTACCTGGTGATAGTAGTGGTGTAGCTACCTGGTGATTGTAGTGGTGTAGCTACCTGGTGATGGTAGTGGTGGAGCTACCTGGTGATGGTAGTGGTGTAGCTACCTGGTGATAGTAGTGGTGTAGCTACCTGGTGATGGTAGTGGTGGAGCTACCTGGTGATGGAAGTGGTGTAGCTACCTTGTGATTGTAGTGATGGAGCTACCAGGTGATGGTAGTGGTGGAGCTACCTGGTGATGGTAGTGGTGTAGCTACCATGTGATGGTAGTGGTGGAGGTACCTGGTGATGGTTGTGGTGTAGCTACCTGGTGATGGTAGTGGTGGAGCTACCAGGTGATGGTAGTGGTGGAGCTACCAGGTGATGGTAGTGGTGGAGGTACCTGGTGATGGTTGTGGTGGAGCTACCAGGTGATGGTAGTGGTGGAGCTACCAGGTGATGGTAGTGGTGGCGGTACCAGGTGATGGTTGTGGTGGAGATACCAGGTGATGGTAGTGGTGGAGCAACCAGGTGATGGTAGACGTGGAGCTACCTGGTGATGGTAGTGGTGTAACTACCTGGTGATGGTAGTGGTGGAGCTACCAGGAGATGGTAGTGGTGGAGCTACCAGGTGATGGTAGTGGTGGAGCTACCTGGTGATGGTAGTGGTGGAGCTACCAGGTGATGGTAGTGGTGGAGGTACCAGGTGATGGTTGGGGTGGAGCTACCAGGTGATGGTAGTGGTGGAGCTACAGGCGATGGTAGAGGTGGAGCTACCTGGTGATGGTAGTGGTGGAGTTACCAGGTGATGGTAGTGGTGGAGCTACCAAGTGATGGTAGTGGTGGAGCTAACTGGTGATGGTAGTGGTAGAGCTACCAGGTGATGGTAGTGGTGGAGCTAACTAGTGATGGTAGTGGTGGAGCTACCTGGTGATGGTAGTGGTGGAGCTACCAGGTGATGGTAGTGGTGGAGCTACCTGGTGATGGTAGTGGTGTAGCTACCAGGTGATGGTAGTGGTGGAGGTACCAGGTGATGGTAGTGGTGGAGGTACCAGGTGATGGTAGTGGTGGAGGTACCAGGTGATGGTAGTGGTGTAGCTACCAGGTGATGGTAGTGGTGTAGCTACCAGGTGATGGTAGTGGTGGAGGTACCAGGTGATGGTAGTGGTGGAGGTACCAGGTGATGGTAGTGGTGGAGCTACCTGGTGATGGTAGTAGTGGAGCTACCAGGTGATGGTAGTGGTGGAGCTACCTGGTGATGGTAGTGGTGGAGCTACCTAGTGTTGGTAGTGGTGGAGCTCCTAGTGATGGTAGTGGTGGAGCTACCAGGTGATGGTAGTGGTGGAGCTACCTGGTGATGGTAGTGGTGGAGCTACCAGGTGATGGTAGTGGTGTAGCTACCTGGTGATGGTAGTGGTGGAGCTACCTAGTGTTGGTAGTGGTGGAGCTACCAAGTGATGGTAGTGGTGGAGCTACCTAGTGAAGGTAGAGGTGGAGCTACCTGGTGATGGTAGTGGTGTAGCTACCAGGTGATGGTAGTGGTGGAGGTACCAGGTGATGGTAGTGGTGGAGGTACCAGGTGATGGTAGTGGTGGAGCTACCAGGTGATGGTAGTGGTGTAGCTACCAGGTGATGGTAGTGGTGTAGCTACCAGGTGATGGTAGTGGTGGAGTACCAGGTGATGGTAGTGGTGGAGGTACCAGTGATGGTAGTGGTGGAGCTACCTGGTGATGGTAGTAGTGGAGCTACCAGGTGATGGTAGTGGTGGAGCTACCTGGTGATGGTAGTGGTGGAGCTACCTAGTGTTGGTAGTGGTGGAGCTTCCTAGTGATGGTAGTGGTGGAGCTACCAGGTGATGGTAGTGGTGGAGCTACCTGGTGATGGTAGTGGTGGAGCTACCAGGTGATGGTAGTGGTGTAGCTACCTGGTGATGGTAGTGGTGGAGCTACCTAGTGTTGGTAGTGGTGGAGCTACCAAGTGATGGTAGTGGTGGAGCTACCTAGTGAAGGTAGAGGTGGAGCTACCTGGTGATGGTAGTGGTGTAGCTACCTGGTGATGGTAGTGGTGTAGCTACCTGGTGATGGTAGTGGTGGAGCTACCTGGTGATGGTAGTGGTGGAGCTACCTGGTGATGGTAGTGGTGGAGTTACCAAGTGATGGTAGTGGTGGAGCTACCAAGTGATGGTAGTGGTGGAGCTACCAGGTGATGGTAGTGGTGGAGCTACCAGGTGATGGTAGTGGTGTAGCAACCAGGTGATGGTAGTGGTGGATCTACCTGGTGATGGTAGTGGTGGATCTACCTGGTGATGGTAGTGGTGGATCTACTGGTGATGGTAGTGGTTTAGCTACCTGGTGATGGTAGTGGTGGAGCTACCAGGTGATGGTAGTGGTGTAGCTACCTGGTGATGGTAGTGGTGGAGCTACCTGGTGATGGTAGTGGTGTAGCTACCGGTGATGGTAGTGGTGGAGCTACCAGGTGATGGTTGTGGTGGAGCTACCAGGTGATGGGTAGTGGTGGAGCTACCAGGTGATGGTAGTGGTGTAGCTACCAGGTGATGGTAGTGGTGGAGCTACCAGGTGATGGTTGTGGTGGAGCTACCAGGTGATGGTAGTGGTGGAGCTACCAGGTGATGGTAGTGGTGGAGCTACCTGGTGATGGTA
>WNGS01014030.1:0-14730 GCA_020271785.1 Procambarus virginalis
AGCATCTCCACCACACAACCATCAGTAGCATCTCATCACACAACCATCAGCAGCATCTTCACCACAAAACATCAGCAGCTCTTCACCACAAAACCATCAGCAGCATCTTCACCACACAACCATCAGCAGCATCTCACCATACAACCCTCAGTAGCATTCCACCACACAAACCATAAGCAGTATCTCCACCCCACACCATTAGCAGGCATCTTCACCACATAGCCATCAGCAGCATCTTCATCACACAACACACGACGATCATCTTCACCAAACAACCCCTAATAGCACCTTCATCACACAACGACCAGCAGCCACTTCACCACACTACCATGAGAACCATCCTCGTCATTCAACGCCAGCAGAACCTTCACCACACAACCACATGCAGCATTCATCACACAACCCACATTAAGCTTCTCCACCAAGCAATCCCGTGCAGCAACTTCACCACATAACTCCAGTAACATCTTCACCACACAACCCTTAGCATCATCTTCAACACATAACCTCCACAGCATCTTCACCACATAGCCCCAGTTCCATCTTCACGTCAAAACACTAACATCATCTTCACCACATAACCCCAGCAGCATCTTCATCACATCCATCAGGAGCATTTTCATCATAACGCCCAACAGCATCTACACAACATAACCCCCTGCAGCATGTTCGCTACATAGCCTATCTTGAGATTATCTTGAGATGATTTCGGGGCTTTTTAGTGTCCTCGCGGCCCGGTCCTCGACCAGGCCTCCACCCCCAGGAAGCAGCCCGTGACAGCTGACTAACACCCAGGTACCTATTTACTGCTAGGTAACAGGGGCATTCAGGGTGAAAGAAACTTTGCCCATTTGTTTCTGCCTCGTGCGGAAATCGAACCCGCGCCACAGAATTACGAGTCCTGCGCGCTATCCATCAGCCTACGAGGCCCCCTAAACAGCATCTCAACCAGACAACTACCAGCATCATCTTCATAACCCCTGCAACATTTTCTCCACAGAACAAATGCAGCATCTTAACTACTTAGCCCAAATAGCATCTTCATAACCACGTGCAGCATCTTCACCACAACCAATATCATCTTCACTCAACCCCCAGCAACATCTTAACAACAACCCACAACTTCTTCACCCGACAGCATCTTCATCACCAACCATATCACCTTCTCTCAACTCCAAGCATCATCTTCACAACCACAACATCATCACACAACCCACAGCAGCATCTTTGTCGCAACTCACATAATCATCATCACAACCAACAGCATGTTCTAAGAACCCCCAGCAGCATCTTCACTAACCAAAACATCTTCACCTCAGCCAACAGCATCTTCACCCCAACCCTCAGCATTTTCACCACAATTGACAACATCTTCACCAACAACCACAACATTTTCACCACAATCCACATCATCTTCACCAACACCCACAACATTTTCACAACAACCCATTAATTTTTCACCATACAACAACCAGCTTCGCCAACCTAATCACATTATTATAACTGCTCTATGAAAACTATGAGGAGCCCAGCAGCGACCGAGGGAGAGGATCTGCAGCCCAGCAGCGACCGAGGGAGAGGATCTGCAGCCCAGCAGCGACCGAGGGAGAGGATCTGCAGCCCAGCAGCGACCGGGGGAAGGATCTGCAGCCCAGCAGCGACCGAGGGAGAGGATCTGCAGCCCAGCAGCGACCGGGGAAGAGGATCTGCAGCCCAGCAGCGATCAAGGGAGAGGATCTGCAGCCCAGCAGCGACCGAGGGAGAGGATCTGCAGCCCAGCAGCAACCGCGGGAGAGGATCTGCAGCCCAGCAGCGACCGAGGGAGAGGATCTGCAGCCCAGCAGCGACCGGGGGAGAGGATCTGCAGCCCAGCAGCGACCGGGGAAGAGGATCTGCAGCCCAGCAGCGACCGAGGGAGAGGATCTGCAGCACAGCAGCGACCAGGGAGAGGATCTCCAGCCCAGCAGCGACCGGGAAGAGGATCTGCAGCCCAGCAGCGACCGGGGAGAGGATCTGCAGCCCAGCAGCGACCGAGGGAGAGGATCTGCAGCCCAGCAGCGACCGAGGGAGAGGATCTGCAGCCCAGCAGCGACGAGGGAGAGGATCTGCAGCCCAGCAGCGACCGGGGAAGAGGATCTGCAGCCCAGCAGCGACCGAGGGAGAGGATCTGCAGCCCAGCAGCGACCAGGGAAGAGGATCTCCAGCCCAGCAGCGACCGGGAAGAAGATCTGCAGCCCAGCAGCGACCGGGGAGAGGATCTGCAGCCCAGCAGCGACCGAGGAGAGGATCTGCAGCCCAGCAACGACCGAGGGAGAGGATCTGCAGCCCAGCAGCGACCGAGGGAGAGGATCTGCAGCCCAGCAGCGACCGGGGGAGAGGATCTCCAGCCCAGCAGCGACCGGGGGAGAGGATCTGCAGCCCAGCAGCGACCGGGGGGAGGATCTGCAGCCCAGCAGCGACGAGGGAGAGGATCTGCAGCCCAGCAGCGACCGGGGGTGAGGATCTGCAGCCCAGCAGCGACCAGGGGAGAGGATCTGCAGCCCAGCAGCGACCGAGGGAGAGGATCTGCAGCCCAGCAGCGACCGCGGGAGAGGATCTGCAGCCCAGCAGCGACCAGGGGAGAGGATCTGCAGCCCAGCAGCGACCGGGGAAGAGGATCTGCAGCCCAGCAGCGACCGAGGGAGAGGATCTGCAGCCCAGCAGCGACCAGGGAAGAGGATCTCCAGCCCAGCAGCGACCGGGAAGAAGATCTGCAGCCCAGCAGCGACCGGGGGAGAGGATCTGCAGCCCAGCAGCGACCGAGGGAGAGGATCTGCAGCCCAGCAACGACCGAGGGAGAGGATCTGCAGCCCAGCAGCAACCGAGGGAGAGGATCTGCAGCCCAGCAGCGACCGGGGGAGAGGATCTCCAGCCCAGCAGCGACCGGGGGAGAGGATCTGCAGCCCAGCAGCGACCGGGGAAGGATCTGCAGCCCAGCAGCGACCGAGGGAGAGGATCTGCAGCCCAGCAGCGACCGGGGAGAGGATCTGCAGCCCAGCAGCGACCAGGGAGAGGATCTGCAGCCCAGCAGCGACCGAGGGAGAGGATCTGCAGCCCAGCAGCGACCGCGGGAGAGGATCTGCAGCCCAGCAGCGACCAGGGGAGAGGATCTGCAGCCCAGCAGCGACAGGGGAAGAGGATCTGCAGCCCAGCAGCGACCGAGGGAGAGGATCTGCAGCCCAGCAGCGACAGGGGGAGAGGATCTGCAGCCCAGCAACGACCGGGGGAGAGGATCTGCAGCCCAGCAGCGACCGAGGGAGAGGATCTGCAGCCCAGCAGCGACGGGGGAGAGGATCTGCAGCCCAGCAGCGACAACGGGAGAGGATCTGCAGCCCAGCAGCGACCGGGGGAGAGGATCTGCAGCCCAGCAGCGACCGAGGGAGAGGATCTGAAGCCCTGCAGCGACCGGGGGAGAGGATCTGCAGCCCAGCAGCGACCGAGGGAGAGGATCTGCAGCCCAGCAGCGACCGGGGGAGAGGATCTGCCGCCAACCAGCGACCGAGGAGAGAGGATCTGCAACCCAGCAGCGACCGGGGGAGAGGATCTGCAGCCCAGCAGCGACCGGGGAGAGGATCTGCAGCCCAGCAGCGACCGAGGGAGAGGATCTGCAGCCCAGCAGCACCGGGGGAGAGGATCTGCAGCCACAGCGACCGGGGGAGAGGATCTGCAGCCCACCAGCGACCGAGGGAGAGGATCTGCAGCCCACCAGCGACCGGGAGAGAGGATCTGCAACACACCAGCGACCGAGGGAGAGGATCTGCCGCCAACCAGCACCGAGAGAGAGGATCTGCAACACACCAGCGACCGTGGGAGAGGATCTGCAGCCCACCAGCGACCGGGGGAGAAGATCTGCAGCCCAGCAGCGACCGAGGGAGAGGATCTGCAGCCCAGCAGCATCCGGGGGAGAGGATCTGCAGACCACCAGCGACCAGGGAAGAGGATCTGCAGCCCACCAGTGACCGTGGGAGAGGATCTGCAGCACACTAGCGACCGGGGGAGAGGATCTGCAGCCCAGCAGCGACCTGGGGAGAGGATCTACAGCCCAGCAGCGACCAGGGAAGAGGATCTGCAGCCCACCAGCGACCGCGGGAGAGGATCTGCAGCCCACCAGCGACCGGGGAAGAGGATCTGCAGATCACCACCGACCGGGAAAGAGGATCTGCAGCCCACCAGCGACCGAGGAAGAGGATCTGCAGCCCACCAGCGCCCAGAGGAGAGGATCTGCAGCCCACCAGCGACCAGAGGAGAGGATCTGGAGGACACCAGTGATCACGGAAGAGGATCTGCAGCCCACCAGCGACCGAGGGAGAGGATCTGCAGGCCATCAGCGACCGAGGGAGAGGATTTGAAGCCCACCAGCGACCGAGGGAGCGGTTCTGCTGCCCACCAGCGACCGAGGGAGAGGATCTACAGCCCAGCAGCAACGGGTGAGAGGATCTGCAGCCCACCAGCGACCGAGGGAGAGGATCTGCAGCCCAGCAGCTACCGGTTGGAGAGAATTTGCAGTCCACCAGCGACCGCGGCAGAGAATCTGCAGCCCAGTAGGGACCGTGGGAGAGTATCTGCATCCCAGGAGCGACCGGGGGAGAGGATCTGCAGCCCACCAGCGACGAGGGAGAGGATCTGCAGCCCACCAGCGACCGCTGGAGAGGATCTACAGCCATCTAGCGACCGTGGGAGTAGTATTTGTCCAACCTGTCAATTCCCACCCTGTCAGTGTGTGCGTGTGTGAGTGCGTGTACTCTTTTATTTGTGCTTGCAGAGTTTTACTACCCTGGGTTCCCTAGTTGGAAACCAGAGGTCAAATTGTGCTCTAAATAATTACTTTACATTAATTGATTGGATTGGATCATGTTAGAAGGATAGTTAATTAACAATAACATTTATACTCTGGCTCCTCTCACCACTGATGTGCCTTTGTTCCTATCTTCCATGCCAGACATAAGACGAACCTTGTTACTCACAGATTATTCAGACTCTGAGCTTGTTGATTATTAAATGGAATATTGAACTAGTTTTCAACTATTCTTAGAACTGTTAAAGTAACCAGTATTGAATGTCGGTGTAGACTTTTAATGTTTACAAGCTGCACGATCAGCTAGGTATCTTTCTGGCAACAACTTGAGAGAGCTCGGACACTGTCTCCTTCCTGCTTGTCTGGACTGCTGTGCTGGGGTCAACATCTCTCCTGTGTGGCTCTGTCTCCTCCTCTTCCTCCTCCTCTCTTTCCTTACCTTATTCTGGGTTTATTCTACATTTAAGTTCCTTGGTATTACTGTTCCGTGTGTTTGCTGTGCTACTGGCTAGGTTTGTGTTTTGTTAGAGGCAATTTTTAAGCCAGTGTTTTGGCATCACTAAGTGTACTCCATTGTGACTAGGATACCACATGGGTCTTAGCTACCCAGGGCTTCAAGCCTTACAAGTGTTGTTATCTAAGTAGACTTTACCCTAGTTTTTGTAAGTGTAGACCTTGTATGCTGCCTAAGTGGACGAAGGTAGTTAATGTAAGGTAGAATGGTAAAGTAGATGATGGTTTTAATGTATATGAGGGTTATTAGAGGGTTTAATAAATAAGTACTAAGAAAGGAGTATCCCTTCTTCCTGTTGAAGTGGAGCAGTTGATCTACCACTAGACTGCAGAAATTACTTTAAGCCAATAATTTACTGCTGGTAATATTCTTATTGGGGGCCTTATATTTCTTATGTTTATATAAACACGATGCTAAGGCTAAGTTCAGGGTATTTGTCCTGGTACTAAAGCCTCGACTAGGGATCAATATGTCTCACAAGTACGAAGGCCCCTATATTGTGACAGGAAAGGTTGAGGAGCAGTCTGTTCGAGGAGATCCCGACCCAGGCTGATGCCATCTACCATGATGTCACGTTGACGGACTACACCCCCATTCGTCTCCAACCCTATCTGATGAGTCCGTACAAAAAGGCCATGCTGCCGAACGAAGTCAACTTTCTGCTCCAGCACGGCCTCATCCGGTCTAGCCAAGGCTCTTTGTGCTCGCCCTGCCTTTTGGTCCCCAAACCAGATGGTTCCTGGCGACTATGCACCGACTATTGGCAGCTCAACAAGGTAACCACTGTGGATGCCTATCCGCTGCCCCTCCTAGAGGACTGCATCGACAAGATCGGAAACGCCACATACGTCTCGAAATTCGATCTCTCGAGGGGATATTATCAGATCCCGCTCACCGAGCTTGCCAAGCAACTAACTGAGTTCGTAACGCCCGATGGTGTCTTCGAGTATCAAGTGTTACCATTCGGACTGCGTAATGTCCCTGCAACATTCCAGAGGCTAATGAACTCTCTGCTCACAAATATGCCAAATTGTTGGGCGTATTTAGTTGGCATTGTGCTTTTTGATAGTAATTGGGCTGACCACTGTCACGGTTGTGGATTTGGTGGTGTTACCGCTGACGGACCACCCAACCCACAACTCGACAAATGCTCATATTTCACTAGGAGATCACACTAGGCACTTCTGGCTCTTGGAGAGGGGCTCAACGTCACACGTTTAGGGGATGCGGCTCCAACACGCAGCCTTGTTGTCACGTGCACACACCCACTCGAGCCGCTGTGACTCCCCACTCTCTCCTTATGGAATATGACCTCCTCAATCCCCTTTGTCTTACTAGACTTCTGTCTTACCCTGTCCACAGCAGTGGTTCCTGTTTCTTGCTCTCTCTCTCCTTCTTTACTATTTCCTGGGAAGCCTCACTGGGACAAGTGCAAACACCAGCAAATTTGGATACATTTACTGGACGAAGTACATACACAATACACGCATACGTATAATAATAATGATGAATCCTATACTCTGTACTATTATAATCAGGTTGCACTCCAACACCATCAAAACTCTATTCTCAGCTTGCTAAGTGGTATTCTATCTCTTGGTATTACCTAATATTATCAACCTCCTCAAGTAGATTAAGTCTTACAATATAATGTTACACTACCATCAAGAGAATGTATACATATATATATACCTATAAACACATATAAGGCAAATCAGCATTTGAATGCAATAACATACATATATATATATCAGTATAAATGATCCGTGCCACACAACGAATCAATCGACCATTCTATCAGTCTTAGAACACATATATATCTGTAGGTACTCCTGCCTACGTCTGTAGCTCTAAACTTCAATATACACTTCTTGGCACATAAATGGCAAACGATCACTCACCTCTCACTGCGTCGTTCACGCTAATGACAAATACTCTCACCTCCATACAAGTGATCATTTAGAACTATTTCACTACCCTGACAACTTCAGGTTCCTCAGGGCTTAAACACCAGGATCCTCTGCAGCTCCTCCAGGCTGCTACCATGAAGATTCCTTGAACAACTATGGTGCTTCCCTACTCCTATTTGGATCATCCACAGCTCTCCTGGCTGCTGCACCATAAGTTTCCTCGAATAACTGTGGCACTTCACCACCTCTGCAGAAGCACGTGACACTCCTCCTCACTGCTTCTTCATAGCTCGGGGTCCTCTCCTCCCCTGCCTTGGAGTCTCATCAACCACTCCCTCTGTGCTGGCTTCCAAGTCCTCAGCAACTTCTTCCCCAAAGACAAACCTGCAACCCATTTGCACTCCAATAAAATGTTTCCCTTTTTAACACATAAACAAAATTAATCACACAACATCTTTGTCTCCAACCTCTATCTGTCTTCTACATTTAATGAGAGTGGACTCCCCCGTGGGCGAGTCCATGCGCCACCTCGCTGGGCGAGCCTCACTCACGCTGGGAGGGGCCTCCTCCCTCAGGAGCCGGGCTCCTTCAGTTGCCCGCCAGCGCTCAGAGAAGACGGACGTCGCTCCGCGCTCCTCCCACTTCACTCTCTTATTTTAGGCTTTCTGCCATACCAAAACATTTCTAACTTGAAAATAAACATCGCTACTGTCGCTGGGCACACGACCAACTACAAGCAAACACTATGAACTGGCTTAAATCGGGCTTACCACAGATTATCTGGTCGAGGGCGCTTCTCCCTCGGACAACGTCTGACCAGGGCGCTTGTCACAGCCCACAAAACTGTCTCTGGGCGGCTTAATACTCTCTCCTCGCCGTCCAGGACTTGAGACCGCAACGTCTTCAGCTCGATTCAACAGCTGGAACGTCTGCACCTTCTCTTCTCTTGGAGATAATATCACTAGGGGTTCCCTCCTGGCGGGAGCTCGCCAAAGCGCGGCTTCTCCCCTGCGATGTCTGGCCTCAAGTGAGGTCATCGCCCTCCACAAGCGAGCCTCACGCCTCCAGTAACTTGTCCACATCTCCTAACAAGTCATTTATCTGTTTTCTAGTTCATTGCCCATAATCTCAAACTTTTATATAAATTCAACAAACTATTTTACATCTGTGTTATCGCCTCTATAATTCCTGGACCTTCCAGTTAGGTCAGGCTTGCTGAATAACTCTCAAAGGGTGAGACTCGTTTCTCCTGCAGGCTGAGATCATAACACCACATAGCTAGGTTATGCCAGTTGTTCACAGTTTTGAGAAGTGCAAATCTAACTTTAAATACAAAAAAGTGTCATTTTGGCCAAGGCACAGTGACGTACCTCGGTTATGAAGTGGGCCAAGAAAAAGTGTTACCCCAGCAAGATAAAATCAGTGCCATTCTGGAGTATCCAGTGCTCCGGTCTAAAAAGGACGTTCAAAGGTTTATCAGTATGTGTGCGGACTACCGACGCTTTTGTCAGAACTTTTCCAGTGTCGCCACTCCTCTCATGGGCTTGTTGTGAAAGGCCGTTTAATTAAAGTGGTCAACAGACTGTGCAGAGATATTTAAAAATTTGAAATTGATCATAGCTTCCACCCCAGTGCTCACTAGTCAAAGGTTTGACGGACCGTTTAAAATTCACGTTGACCCATCGAACTCGGGTGCTGGTGCAGTGTTGTTGCAAACTGGGGATGATCAAGTGGACCATCTAGTATACTATTACTCTGTGAAATTTGACAAGGTGCAACACAATTACTCAGTGGTAGAAAAAGAAGCATTGGTGCTAGTGTTAGCCTGTAAAAAATTTGAAGTATATCTAACAGCTAATATATTGGAAGAGTACATGGACCAAAACCCACTGGTGTTCATACACCAGATGAAGGAGAAAAATAAATGCATACTCAGGTGGGCATTGTACCTACAGGACAATAACATTTATACTCTGGCTCCTCTCACCACTGATGTGCCTTTGTTCCTATCTTCCTTGCCAGACGTAAGAGGAACCTTGTTACTCAGAGATTATTCAGACTCTGAGCTTGTTGATTTTTAAATGGAATATTGAACTAGTTATCAACTATTCTTAGAACTGTTAAAGTAACCAGTATTGAATGTCGGTGAAGACTTGTAATGTTTATAAGCTGCACGATGTGCTAGGTATCTTCCCAGCAACAACTTGAGAGAGCTCGGACATTGAGGTCTCCTTCCTTCTTGTCTGGACTGCTGTGCTGGGGTCAACATCTCTCCTGTGTGGCTCTGTCTCCTCCTCTTCCTCCTCCTCTCTTCCCTCACCTTTTTTTGGGTTTATTCTACAGTTAAGTTCCTTAGTATTACTGTTCCGTGTGTTTACTATGCTACTGGCTAGGTATGTGTTTTGTTAGAGGCGGTTTTTAAGCCAGTGTTTTGGCATCACTAAGTGTACTCCATTGTGACTAGGATACCTCGTGGGTCTTAGCTACCCAGGGCTTCACGCCTTACAAGTGCTGTTCTCTAAGAAACTTTACCCTAGTTTTTGAAGTATAAACCATGTATGCTGCCTAAGTGGACCAAGGTAGTTAACATAAGGTAGAGTGGTAAAGTAGATGATGATATTAATGCATATGGGGGGGGGTTATTAGAGGATTTAATAAATAAGTACTAAGAAAAGAGTATACCTTCATCCTGTTGAAGTGGAGCAGTTGATCTACCACTAGACAGCAGAAATTATTACAAAGCCAGTAATTTAGTGCTGGTTATATTCTCATTGGGGGCCGGTCCTATCTGATCTCAACCGATTTTAGGAACTCCTCTGATTATAACTAGTGACCCTCTCAGTACAACTACATACTTTTCCATAACACAGGGGTTGAGCTTTGGTTCGTGTGTGAGTGTGCGTGTATGTGTGTGCATGCGTGTGCATGTATACTCACCTAATTGCACTCACCTAATTGTGCTTGCGGGGGTTGAGCTCTGACTCTTTGGTCCCGCCTCTCAACCGTCATGTGCGTGAGTGTGTGTGCGTGCATATACATGTGTGTGCGTGCGTATGCTTGTGTGCATGAGTGTACTTACCTAGTTGTGCTTGTGGGGGGGGGATGACTCTGGCTCTTTGGTCCCACCTCTCATTGGTCAATCAACTAATGTACAGGTTCCTGAGCCTACTGGGCTCTATCATATCTACACTTGAAGCTGTGTATGGAGTTAGCCTCCACTATATCACTTGCTAATGCATTCCATTTGTCTACTACTCTGACACTGAAAAAAAAATTCTAACGTCTTTATGGCTCATTTGGGCACTCAATTTCCACCTTTGTCCCCTAGTGCATGTGCCATTTGTGGAAAAAATCTTTCTTTATTTACCCTATCAATTCCTCTGAGAATTTTGTATATGGTGATCATCCCCCTCTAACTCTTCAGTCTCCCAATGACGTGAGGTTTAATTCCCATAGTCTCTCCTCGTAGCTCATACCCCTCAGTTCGGATACTACTCTGGTGGCACACCATTGAACCTTTTCCAGTTTAGTCTTATGCTTGACTAGATATGAACTCCATGCTGGGGCTGCATACTCCAGGATTGATCTGACACATGTAGTATATAATGTTCTGAAAGATTCCTTACACAAGTTTCTATAGGCCGTTCTTATGTTAGCCAACCTGGCATATGCCGCTGATGTTATCCTCTTGATATGAGCTTCAGGGGACAGGTCTGGCCTGATATCAACCGCCAGGTCTTTCTCTCTCTCTCTCTCTCTGACTCTTGAAGTGTTTCATCTCCCAAATGATACCTTGTATCTGGTCTCCTGCTCCCTACACCTATCTTCATTACATTACATTTGCTTGGCTTAAGCTCTAACAACCATTTGTTCGACCATTCCTCGCAGCTTGTCGAGGTCTTCTTGAAGCCTCAAATTGTCCTCCTCTGTCTTAATCATTCTCATAATTTTGGCTTCGTCAGCAAACATTAAGAGGAATGAGTCTATACCCTCTATGAGATGATTTACGTATATCAGAAATAGGATAGGTCCAAGCGCAGAGCTCTGTGGGACTCTACTGGTGACTTCACGCCAATCTGAGGTCTCACCCCTCACTGTAACTCTCTGCTTCCTATTGCTTAGGTACTCCCTTATCCACTGGAGAGCCCTACCAATTACTCCTGTCTGTTTATCCATCTTATGCATCAGCCTTTATGGGTTACTGTGTCAAAGGCTTTCCGACAGTCCAAAAAATGCAGTCCGCCCATCCTTCTCTTTCTTGCTTAATGTTTGTCACATGATCGTAGAATTCTATTAAGCCTGTAAGGCAAGATTTACCCTCCCTGAACCTATGTTCATGAGTTTTCACAAAGTCCCTTCTTTACAGATGTGTTACTACGTTTTTCTCACAATCTTCTCCATCATTTTCCATAGTATACATGTTAAGTACACTGGCCTGTAGTTCAGTGCCTCTTGTCCATCCCCTTTTTTGTATATTAGGACTACATTAGCCGTCTTCCATATTTCTGGTAGGTCTCTCGTTTCCAGTGACCTACTATACACTATGGAGAGTGGCAAACAAAGTTCCCCTGCACACACTTTCAATACCCATGGTGATATTCTGTCCGACCCAACAGCCTTTCTCACGTCTAGCTCCAATAGGTGCCTCTTGACCTCATCTCTTATAATTTCGAACTCTTCATAGGTCGCCTGGTTTGCTGCTACCTCTCCTAGAGCCGTGACGTCTCCTTGTTCTATTGTAAAGACCTCTTGGAACCTCGTGTTGAGTTCTTCACTCACCTCTTTGTCATTCTCTGTGTACCTGTCCTCACCCGTTCTAAGTTTTATCACCTCAAATATATTTACCACCTTTATATATACCCTTATTTATATACATATATATACATTATATATATATATATATATATATATATATATATATATATATATATATATATATATATATATATATATATATATATATACTTTATTTATATACACCTTATATATTTATATTTAAATTATATATACCACCTTTTATATCTCAAAAACCTGTTCCTTCACTGTTGTTTTCCTCCTGATGTTACTGTGCAGTAGCTTTTGTTCGGAGTTGGCTTTATTAGCTATATCATTTTCATACCTTTTCTCAGCTGCTCTTCTCACACTAACATACTCGTTCCTATGCAGGCGAAGAGTAACAATAACGTGGCTAAAGTATGTTGACCAGACCACACACTAGAAGGTGAAGGGACGACGACGTTTCGGTCCGTCCTGGACCATTCTCAAGTCGATTGTGATGAGGGAGTAGAGACAGGCAATAAATAGGCAAGAGAGAGCTGAGGAGCAAAGTAAGGTGTAGTAGAGGGGATAGTAATAATAATAAGAGCTGCAGAAGGCCTATTGGCCCATACGAGGCAGCTCCTATTATAACCACCGAATGAGAAGGAGATAGGAATAAGAAGAGGATAGCAAGGGAGCGTAGGAGAAGAGAGAAAGAAAAGGAAAGAGAAAGAAAGATAAATGGAAGGGGATAGGCTTACGTTAGGTCACGTTTGTTAGAAAGATTAGAGCATGTGAAAGGGAAGAGTCCACAGCAACAAAGCCAGGACTCAAGTTCATGTTGGGTACATTGTGTATTAGAGCCGATTCCACAAGACGGCGTCTGTGTAGAGTAGAGGCAGAGAGCAAAGAGCAAAGAGCTAGAGGCAAAGAGCTCTGCCTCTTTGGTGCTGCCTCTCAACCGTAAATCAACAGGTGTACAGGTTCCTGATCCTATTCGGCTCTATCATATCTACACATGAAACTGTGTATGGAATCAGCCTCCACCACATCACTTCCATTTGTCAACCACTCTGACACTAAAAAAAGTTCTTTCTAATATCTCTGTGGCTTATTTGGGCACTCAGTTTCCACCTGTGTCCCCTAGTGCGTGTGCCCCTTGTGTTAAATAGCATGTCTTTATCTACCCTATCGATTCCTTTGAGAATCTTGAATGTGGTGATCATGTCCCCCCTAACTCTTCTGTCTTCCAATGAAGTGAGGTTTAATTCCCGTAGTTTCTCCTTGTAGCTCATACCTCTCAGCTCGGATACTAGTCTGGTGGCAAACCTTTGAACCTTTTCCAGTTTAGGCTAATGCTTGACTAGATATGAACTCCATGCTGGGGCTGCATACTCCAGGATGGTCTGACATATGTGGTATATAATGTTTTGAATGATTCCTTACACAAGTTTCTAAAGGCCGTACACACACACACCGTTCTGTGTGTGTGTGTATGTGTGTGTGTGTGTGTGTGTGTGTGTGTGTGTGTGTGTGTGTGTGTGTGTGTGTGTGTGTGTGTGTGTGTGTGTGTGTGTGTGTGTGTGTGTGTGTGTGTGTGTGTGTGTGTTGTGTGTTGTGTGTGTGTGTGTGTGTGTGTGTGTGTGTGTGTGTGTGTGTGTGATGTGTGTGTGTGTGTGTGGTGTGTTGTATGGTAGTGAGGGAGGGGTCTAACAGGGTATTGTCTTCAGTTTACCAGGGGGGGGGGGGGGGTGAGTGTGAGATTTAGGGGACTGCGGCTTATCCGGTCCCAGTGATCTCCACATTGAGGTCCTTGTCTCCTGACGACCAATTACTATGTATTTTATGAAATGCATTAGTGTCTATGATATGTTATTGTATAACCCTTGCACACTGTTGAAGACTTAAAGAGATGTACTTACCACCACCAGTCAGCCTCCCGCAAGCACTCTAGGTGAGATACACTGCAGGTTGCTCCTCTCTTCGTTCGTTCAACAATTTATATGACCGGTTTTTTCACTCCGTTTTTGTTTCTTTACTTCATCTGACCTGCCGTTTTCGAGTTCACTTTGGTACTTGCTCCCTGCTTGCTGCACACTGCATGAGGCCAAATACCATGATCTAGCCTCTATATCACACCAGTGTCCCGAACTATTCCCGGACCTCACTGACCCTCATCTCACCGCCGACACTGCTGCTGACTGACTGCTGCGTTGTACTCACCTATTTGTGCTTGCGGGGTTGAGCTCTGGCTTTTTGGTCCCACCTCTTAACTGTCAATCAACTGGTGTACAGATTCCTGAGCCTACTGGGCTCTGTCATATCTACACTTGAAACGGGTGTATGGAATCAGCCTCCACCACATCACTGCCTAATGCATTCCCTCTGTTAACTACTCTGACACTGAAAAAGTTCTTTCTAACGTCCCTGTGGCTCATTTGGGTGCTCAGTTTCCACTGTGTCCCCTTGTTCATGTACCACCCGTGTTAAACACTTTATCTTTATCTACCCTGTCAATTCCTCTGAGAATTTTGTAGATAGGAATCATGTTTCCCCTTACTCTTCTGTCTTCTTATGTCGTGAGGTGCATTTCATGGAGCCTTTCCTCGTAACTCAGGCCTCTCAGTTCTGGGACTAGCCTAGTGGCATACTTCTAAATTTTTTCCAGCTTCGCCTTGTGGTTTGACAAGGTACGGGCTGCATGTTGGGACCAC
>WNGS01014035.1:0-18177 GCA_020271785.1 Procambarus virginalis
TAATTAGCTAGAGTGGTCAATTAATTGTCACACGGACATTAATTGCACATGGACACGTATTCCCACAAGCTCAAGTTCAACACTGTTCTCCCATAACAGCACTCACTCATTCAACACTTCAAGTGTGCACCCCCTTATCAAGTTAATTACCCCTAATTAACTCACTGAATCCTCAAGTTCTCAACACAACTTAAAGAAACAAAGTAACCCTAAGGTTACATAGGTCACACATATATGGCATGCAAAACATAAAATAGCACTGCCCACATACGGTTGCTACTACTGCAACTCGTTATTACTATGCCCACACAGTAATACACACGGTTTTGCAACACTCAAGGTATACCAATCTTACTGTCCCTCTAATCTTGCAAACGTTGCAAAAGATCGCCCGATCCCGGTGCTTCAGCAAGACAATTACGTTAATATAAACACCGTCGCTCTACGCGGACAGCTGGCACTAATTCTCCCATAATTAGGCAAATTAACTAATTGCTCGCTCTCATTAAGTGACTGAGAATTTCCCTGAATACTCAAAGGGTCCCCTTAAATCCTCACACAGTTCCTAGGACAGTAATAACGTATACCTGATAACTGCACAAACCTGCACATAATGATACCGTCAGCATGCCCCCCATGCTAATGACATCATTAGGCAATCAGTCAGCGATCACATCTACTGACTCACCACACAACACATACATGCAACATGCAAATGAAACATATGGGAATGGCCTCCATAACACAATGTAATTATCACCAGGACATATACAGACCTCAGGATATCCACTAATAACCCTGCCCCACGGGCCTGCTTAATTAACTCTAACCTGGCCTAATTACATAATGAGGTACCATGGCACTAACCAAGGCTGGACGATTATACAGAATCGCCAGACTGGATCATTTATATGATGATTTCTCTACACTGACTGGTCCCAAACTCTAGTCAGTCTACACACAACATATATCTACAGATATATAATTATATCACTACATGATTTACAGTGACAATTTCCCTCTCCAGGTACTGCCCCACAGTCACCTGGGCGTGCCACAGACGGGCGTCTCAGCTACTTCCCTAGCCTGGCCGGGCTAGGGCCACACAACTTTTCTCTATGATTTTACTGAACCTGATACACTGATAAAGTACTCACGTTTCCTTCCACACATTTCCTCATTTCCCAGGTCCTTACCACCTGGCTGTCAACACTTAGCTTGCTCCTCGTGCGTCGACAAGATGTGGCCTTAGGCTGTCCTGGGAATGTGGCCAAGGGGGTGGCCAAAGGTGGTGGCCAACATGTGGCCACTGCGTGGCCTTCAGGAGGGTGGCCACGGGTGGCGCGTGACGTCACAGCACCCCACCCCACCCGGCCGCTCGCGCGCGGGGTAGGTGGGTGGGTGGCCGGGCGGGCGGCTGGGTGCCGCGGCGGGTGCGTGGGCCGCGGGGCGGCCAGTGGGCGGCCTGGGTGGCCGCGTGCCATACACATGGATGGGGAATCACTAACAACCCCATCATACCAGAGCATGACTCGCTCTTACACTGGGGTGACAGGGTGACACTGGCCGGCGTCACCTCCCCATGGACGACGTCGGGCGGAATTCAAAGTCCAAGTCCCAGTTTCTCGCAAATTTGGGCTTCGACACACCCAGGGTGGCTGGAGTGCCATGCAATATGAGTAAACAGAACGACAGGAGCGATAACGGTGGTGGGGGTGGCAGGCCCGCCACCCCCACCTAGACACTCTTCACACCCTGGCTGCCCAATTCAAACTACTCTTGGCGGCCCGAGAGGCTCACATCCCCATTTCCCTCCCCCTACCTTGTCTTGACCAATCAGCAGGAAGCCGGCACTGTCCCTCATGCCGCTTCCAATCACAGCTCTTCGCGCCAAAACTCGGCATAGGAGCAGGGGTGCCTAGACCAATCACAGTGCCCCTCGCCTGTGGCGTGGCGTGACGTCACAAGGAGGGTGAGGCCTAACACAACGTCTCAACGTCTCCCTTGGTGGGGGGGAGGCAGCGTTCCCCCCTGTGTCCCCCTCCACCTCTAACGGTTTTTGTGTTATACTACCTCTCTCTCTCTGTTTCACAGAACAGGAAATTTTGCTGTAATTCTCTCTACAGAGCAATCACAGACCTCTAATTAGTTTTAACTGACAGCATTTAACATAAGCTTTCATATGACACCCAACAAGTATATGTAAATTTGAAAGCTTCAGTTTCTAGAGTCCCTAGAGCGACTAGCCTATTCTAGAAACTAGGAAAACTAGCTGAGGAGATTCTACATCTCCTCACACTACCTCCCACTAAAGAATATATTTTCCTGCAAGGAAAATACATTCAAAACACCAGCTAGTTTTTCTGCACACACCTGCCCAACAGGTGTACTAGCTAAACAAGTGTGTAGTGTGTAACTCTGTTTCCTATACATCACTGGCCTGAGGGTCCCTGTGCACTACCACCGGATCACCCTGGTGGTGCTGCCTGACCTTGGAGTGGCAACATGTTCGGCTCTAGCTCTGGTCCTGGCCGGTTCAACACCTCGCAACCATTTCCATCACTGAACCTCCCATTTCCATCCTCGGTCTGTGTCATACTGGACACATGAGCAACACATTGGTGTGGCCTTACCGGTGAAGTACTTCTACCTCCCCTCAGCCTACTAAGAACTTACTGTCAGTTTTCCACCTGACATTGCAACAAGTTGACAGGATCACCCTACCTGTCCAACTGTCAAACACCAGCCGGTCTTGCTCTACCGACTGAACTATCTGGGAGAAAGCCCTTCTACAAGCACCTACACTCACCCTACTGAGCTTGGGGTCTCTCCCTTGCTTTTCCTCGGTCTCGCTCCTCTAACAAGGACATGAGCGAAACTCTTGACATCTGTCAAACTCCCCGGTCCGTTTCTACCTGGACCTAACTTGGAATGTGATCAGCATTCCCTCTGCAGATCTACTATAACCCTTTACCAAGGCAATCCTTAAAGAACAAAATCATTATGCTGCTGGGGATCTGAACCATGGAAAATCACCAGCCCAAAATGACCTTTGCCATCTTGCATTTTCAGCCTTTCTTCAAAAGGCGATCGATGTATGCATCCATCGAATCGTCTTTCTCAGTGCTGCCATGCTAGGCATCTTTACCTTCATACCTTGTCACCAGGTTAAGTGCACTAGGGTGGGCTTGCTTCCCTTCCCTGTGTGAGATTGCCCCCTTGCAATCTGCTCTTGAGCCAGCACTGACTTGCTGCACTCTCACCATCAGGCTCGAACTCGGCCTTGCTGTCACCTCTGAAAATGGGAGCCTCTGCTCAACCTCTCCAGTCGGGAGCCTCTGCTCAACCTCTCAAGTGACTACCATGAATTCTTCCTGGGGTTGTACAGTCCCCACTCTGGCAAGAATTCCCTCACCTGTCTAACTACAGATAATTACTCTCCTTTCTCTAAAGAAGACAACTCGGATCCTTAGCTGGTGGCGCGACCTCCCACTAAGATCCTAAGGTGTATCTAACAACTACACTCTAATGACACCCTTGACAACTACACTGTCGTCCAATGAGACCTCTCACGCTTGAGGTCACTTCTAGAAGCTTCGTCTACCCTCAGGTAGGTGGTGTCTTGCACCTCAGGCATATCCTGAGTGCACCCCTTGCAACCACTGTTGCACGCTGGCTTGGTGTCCACGACACCTGCTGCTGAGCTGACCCCACTCACTCACGAGTGTGTCAATGTCCCCTAGCTAGCAGCCACGAAAAGCCAGACAAATTTCACCATATTTACCATGAAATACCTCTTTCCTACAGTGTGTGTGGTGTGTGTGTACCTGTGTGTGACAACCGTGCACAAAACATACCTTCAACCATCCTGGCCCACATTGTTCTGTAATGATAACTTTTATGTTACTTTAAAAATCAATGAGACTGCCCTGCATGGGCTCGAACCCAAGTTGCATAGCCCCACGTTGGGCGCCAGCTGTGAGATTTTTCTCTACGCCTACCTCCCTTAGGAGGTGGACTACAAGTTTAAAGGCTGCTCTTGGCAGTTAAGCATGAGTCCAGTAGAAAAAGGAGAAGCGGGAGCAAACCGCCAGGCTTCCACCAGCAGGGGTGAAAACCTGTCCACAATAGGCCGCTGGTTCCTCCTAGTTAAACATGACGTTAAAACCAATAAAGGGTAACCGACGGGTTCTCACAATCAAATTTTATATTTGTTGTGTGGCGCTATGAATTGGAATTCGAATTCCCAAGAGCGCAGCCGTCATATCAAAGATTTAAAACAACAATATCAATATATATCAGAACAATGGGAGTGGTACAGAATAGTTGAAGGTTGACATCAAAGACTGTTAACAAATAACAATTTATTATAACAAGAGACTAGACTACTACATTAAAACAAAAGAATGTCAATGACGTTACTCGAACATAAGCGTGCCCACAGAGGAATCAACACGCAAGCAAGAACTAACAGATCTATAATCACAATTACAACAAATGACACAGTGAGTTCTGGAACACGTCTCCAGTAACCTCCTAACTGTTCTACGCCTCAGTGCAGTCTACACCTGCAATAGCGGTTGCAATGCAATCAAATCAGTAGCCTTTCAATGACATCAATAACTAATGGGTTCACTGGCAACTCCAGCACCCTTCCTCAAATTAATCTTTACGTTAATGTCCATCCAGTGGCACCATAACCAACAGCTAAATAGCAACCCTTGCTGTGTGGCTGCATACTGAACTAACCTGAACACAGGTGTGCCCACTGATGACGCAATATTGCAAACTCAAAGAAAAATATCACAGACTAAGTTACACCACAGCGTGTGATTTAATTACGTTACAGTCCAACCAGTGGCATTTGCAACACAGCTATTCAACAGCCCCTCGAGAAATGACAGCAGGCTCCATCCTGCTGACACTTCGGGCTGACAACATGAACTAACTGAACAATCTTCCACTGATGACACAAGCAAGCAATCAATAGTGACACGACTTCCTAGTGGCAGCTACTCTAATCACAAGCTTAAGGTCCTCCCTCCAACAGGAGCGACCCCCGTAATCAGGTGGGTAGTCTAACAGTGACTCCCCCTATCACAACTAAAGTGAACACAGTCAGGCAAGGTGGGATTCTGGGACACAGCTCCACTCATCCCTAAGTTACTTTACCCTCGTCACTAGACGATAACCAAAAGAAATTGCCTTAATCAATTGCAACATTGATTATGTGAATAATGATGGAAATTGACTGATCACAGCAGTCAGCAACAAGTACTACTTTAATCACAACAAGTGTCTCACTCTAGACAACAACATGATAGTACTCTACGTTAACACAAGTCCTCTTGTCACAATAACTCAAACTCTTAAATTACATCACACTTGACTCCTTGCAAGTATTCAGTGAGTAATTCTTAATTAAGGTCAAACGGACCACTAATTACATCCCAATTGAGTTACGTTAACTAAGCCTACCCCAAGTGGGTGGCTTCTCAACAGTCTGTGTATCACTAATTACGTTTACTTACTAATGAGTGCTAATTACCCTAATTAGCCTTGAGCAATTAATTAACTGTCACCAGGACCGATAATTAATCATACATAAATACGTCTCACTCCGCACTGCCTAAGCAGGTCTCATCAAACACTGTGAATTCACGGAAGAGGAGTTAATTACCCTAATTAACAATGAGTGCAACTTAATCCACTGTCACCAGACAGAATATGATTAATATAACGTATTATGCTAACCCCATGACCTCGCTTTACCGAGTCATCTGAGTCCTCAAGACTCCAGACGTTAATTACTCCACTAATTATCATGAGCCACTAATTGCCCCAACCCTGAAAGGCAGTTAGTCTCGAGCAACTGACGTTAGCACTATCACTGACAGACTCTGACAGATCCTCTCCCACTACGTGAATTCATGATGAGAATGCTAATTACATAATTAGCTAGAGTGGTCAATTAATTGTCACACGGACAATTAATTGCACCGGACACGTATTCCCACAAGCTCAAGTTCAACACTGTTCTCCCATAACAGCACTCACTCATTCAACAACTTCAAGTGTGCACCCCCTTATCCAGTTAATTACCCCTAATTAACTCACTGAATCCTTAAGTACTCAACACAACTTAAAGAAACAAAGTAACCCTAAGGTTACATAGGTCACACATATAATGGCATGCAAAACATAAAATAGCACTGCCCACATACAGTTGCGACTACTGCAACTCGTTAATTACTATGCCCACACAGTAATGACACACGGTTTTGCAACAATCAAGGTATACCAATCTTACTGTCCCTCTAATCTTGCAAACGTTGCAAAAGATCGCCCGATCCCGGTGGCTTCAGCAAGACAATTACGTTAATATAAGACACCGTCGCTCTACGCGGACAGCTGGCACTAATTCTCCCATAATTAGGCAAATTAACTAATTGCTCGCTCTCATTAAGTGACTGAGAATTTCCCTGAATACTCAAAGGGTCCCTTTAAATCCTCAACACAGTTCCTAGGACAGTAATATCGTATACCTGATAACACTGCACAAACCTGCACATAATGATACCGTCAGCATGCCCCCCATGCTAATGACATCATTAGGCAATCAGTCAGCGATCACATCTACTGACTCACCACACAACACATACATGCAACATGCAAATGAAACATATGGAAATGGCCTCCATAAACAATGTAATTAATCACCAGGACATATACAGACCTCAGGATATCCACTAATAACCCTGCCCCACGGGCCTGCTTAATTAACTCTAACCTGGCCTAATTACATAATGAGGTACCATGGCACTAACCAAGGCTGGACGATTATACAGAATCGCCAGACTGGATCATTTATATGATGATTTCTCTACACTGACTGGTCCCAAACTCTAGTCAGTCTACACACAACAATATATCTACAGATATATAATTATAACACTACGTGATTTACAGTGACAATTTCCCTCTCCAGGTACTGCCCCACAGTCACCTGGGCATGCCACAGACGGGCGTCTCAGCTACTTCCCTAGCCTGGCCGGGCTAGGGGCCCACACAACTTTTCTCTATTCTCTTTAACTGAGACCCTGTTATACACTGATAAAGTACTCACGTTTCCGTCCACACATTTCCTCATTTCCCAGGTCCTTACCACCTGGCTGTCAACACTTAGCTTGCTCCTCGTGCGTCGACAAGATGTGGCCTTAGGCTGTCCTGGGAATGTGGCCAAGGGGGTGGCCAAAGGTGGTGGCCAACATGTGGCCACTGCGTGGCCTTCAGGAGGGTGGCCACGGGTGGCGCGTGACGTCACAGCACCCCACCCCACCCGGGCCGCGCGCGCGCGGGGTAAGGTGGGTGGGGGTGGGTGGGCGGGGGGTGGCCGCGGCGGGCGGGGGGGCGGGCGGCCAGGGGCGGCCTGGGTGGCCGCGTGCCATACACACATGGATGGGGAATCACTAACAACCCCATCATACCAGAGCATGACTCGCTCTTACACTGGGGTGACAGGGTGACACTGGCCGGCGTCACCTCCCCATGGACGACGTCGGGCGGAATTCAAAGTCCAAGTCCCAGTTTCTCGCAAATTTGGGCTTCGACACACCCAGGGTGGCTGGAGTGCCATGCAATATGAGTAAACAGAACGACAGGAGCGATAACGGTGGTGGGGGTGGCAGGCCCGCCACCCCCACCTAGACACTCTCACACCCTGGCTGCCCAATTCAAACTAAACTCTCTTGGCGGCTAGAGAGGCTCACATGCCCATATTTCTCCCCCTACCTTGTCTTGACCAATCAGCAGGAAGCCGGCACTGGTCCTGATGCCGCTTCCAATGACAGCTTTTCGCGCCAAAACTCGGCATAGGAGCAGGGGTGCTTAGACCAATCACACGGGCCCCTCGCCTGTGGCGTGGCGTGACGTCACAAGGAGGGTGAGGCCTAACACAACGTCTCAACGTCTCCCTTGGTGGGGGGGAGGCAGCGTTCGCCCCACTGTCCCCCCTCCACCTCTAACGGTTTTTGTTATACTACCCTCTCTGTTTCACAGAACAGGCAAATTTTGCTGTAATTCTCTCTACAGAGCAATCACAGACCTCTCATTAGTTTTAACTGACAGCATTTAACATAAGCTTTCATATGACACCCAACAAGTATATGTAAATTTGAAAGCTTCAGTTTCTAGAGTCCCTAGAGCGACTAGCCTATTCTAGAAACTAGGAAAACTAGCTGAGGAGATTCTACATCTCCTCACATCCTGTACATACCAGTTGCGTTGCTCCTGGAAGTATGGGTTCGAGTCACTTCTGGGGTGTGAGTTTTCAGTTGTATCTAGTCCTGGGGACTATTCAGGCTTGTTTGCATTTGTGTTCCTCACGTGTTGCCCCCAAAAATAAGTTGATTGATAAAATGCTATGCCCAAGATTACCATCCGAGTGCCGGCGGTGAAGTGGTTCATATAGCTTCGGCTATCACTTCCTTATGTCCGGTCGTGATGGTCAATTGGTTATGGCGTCACTGTACATACCAGTTGCGTTGCTCCTGGCAGTATGGGTTCGAGTCACTTCTTGGGTGTGAGTTTTCAGTTGTATCTAGTCCTGGGACTATTCAGGCTTGTTTGCATTTGTGTTCCTCACGTGTTGGAATATCCTAAAAATGGAATATCCTAAAAAACCTTCTAGATAACATGACGCATGAACGGAAAACATCGTTCATTGGAAGCCTACCAGCCATCCAGAGGAATGGGAAGGAACAACAATTGTAATATACCAGGGGCGGAGGCTATAGTCAGGGATGAAACTGAGGCTGAAACTCAGGAAGTTGTAAACTCTGACTCAGTAGGCCCGGATGTAGATGACAGTAAACTAGAAAGTGTAACAGACAGCACTGACAGCTCGATAGGTACAGACACTACAACGGTCCCCGATAGAGCGAGTCAGAACAGAAGGACAGACTTATGCAAATTTTATGCAAAGGGCATATGCAGACATAGATATGCTGGTAATAAGAAAGGATTAGAATGCAGTTATCAACATCCCAAAAAATGTTTAAATATGCTTAGGAAAGGTGAGTGTCGATTTGGATCAATATGTAGGTTTTTCCATCATGAGATGTGCCAAACGTCATTGGAGGACAGAAAATGCTATGACCTCAGCTGCCCATACTTTCACGTGAAAGGCACGGAACGCTACATAAAGAGTGGCAAGCAGGATAATGAATTTTGAGGAAATTCGATAAATTTTTTATACAGACCGAAAGAGAATTCAAAAGGAGGAGCATGGAGAATGTATGGAACTGGATGCCAGACCCACTTGCATACCAGAATTACAGATACAATTACACACCGAAAGGGAACCACAACTACAACAGGCAACTGCCCTACAACAATCAGCACTGGTCAGAACAAACTCAATATGTCCACGCATAATGGGCGTACCGAAAAAGTCTCCCAGTCAAACTATCACTAATAGAGTAACCTCATTCATCTTTGCCAACATACAAGGACTGAAAACAAGAACAAACAATATAGTACAGTTCATAAATGCCTCCTCACGGAGTCAAATGCAGTATTTGGAGCTTTCACAGAAACCCATGCAGGGGAATTCTTAGACAGTGAGATCTGGATTCCAGGATATAACCTATACAGGTGTGATAGGAAAATTAGGTCACATGGAGGAGTGGGTCTGTATATTAGGGAAGACCTTGTGTGCTCGGAGCTCCTTAACGTTACAAATGAGGTGGTGGAGGTACTGGGATTAAAAATAGAGAAAATAAATTTAGTGATTATTCGAATATACAAACCGCCAGTTGCAACGGCTGAGGATTCACAGAACAGATAAACAAAATAGAGAATGGCCTTGGTATTTGGAAACCCAATACCTGATATTATCTTCCTAGGTGACTTCAACTTGCCTAGTCTCAGGTGGAGAATAGCAACAATAATATTATACCAGGGAATCTATCAGGACCTAACCAACCACAGATTAGAGAATACTTAGATTCTGTGACAAATTTTCACTCACTCAGCAGATATCGGAGCCAACGAGAAATGAAAATATTCTAGATCTGGTCTTTACGAACAATGAAGACATTATCAGAGACATTACGATATCAGATACCACATATTCAGATCACAAGCTCATTGAAGTGCAAACGACTATCAATACTCAGAATAGACCTAAAACGTTGATAAAGCGAGAGGGGCTATTCAGTAAATTCAATTTTAATAATAAAAGGATAGACTGAGAGATAATAAACAGGGAACTTAAAAACATTCCATGGAAACTGTTTTAAGTAATAAAAGTCCTACAGAAGGAATAGAAAAAACTGACTTCGGAAGCGAATCAAGTCTGTCTGAAACATGTTCCTTTGAGGAAAGCCAGAAAGAGATCCAACGTAGAAAGAGAACGCAGACGACACTATAAACGCAGGAAAAGAATAACGGAACTGCTTATGCAGACACGAATTTCCCGTCAAAGAAGGCATAATTTAAATAGGGAGATTGAAGAAATCGAGTGGAAATTGAAACACACATATGAAACTGAAGAAAGGCAGTTAGAACAGAAAGCAATTCAGGAAATTAAGAAAAATCCAAAATACTTCTACACATATGCGAAATCAAAAGCAAAAACTACTGCCAGTATTGGACCTATTCGTACAAGTGAAGGTTCATACACGGAGGATGACAAAGAAATTAGTGAAATCCTAAAAAGCAGTATGAGGACATGTTTAGCACTCCAATAAACAACATGAAAGTAGAAGATCCAGACAATTTCTTTATGCGGGATATCCAAACCCCTGTAAATATAACTGATATCAACACGAGCGCACTAAATTTTGAAAGAGAAATTGAAAACATGCCCATGCACTCGGCCCCAGGTCCAGACTCATGGAATTCAATATTTATAAGAAATGCAAGTGCCGGTAGTGTAACACGGGACGGGTTCTCACTTCCTTCTACCCTCTTTTTCTCTCTTTACCCGTGTTCTTTACTTTAGTTCTTAACCAAGGGACCCCACGACTTTTACTCGAGCCGACTCCACGCCACGTGGTCTCAAGACGATTTACCGACTTGAGATTCTACAACCCGTATGACGTGAAAATAGACTTCTAGCAAAGTTCTAGGATCTCCTTTCCGCCGCCACCACCAGATCAGTAACCAAAATGAGCAATGATCGAGATCTGGTTCGATCACGCTAAACAATCAACCTTGGGGCTTGATCCCCACTAGTAAACCAAAACTCTTGGATCTTATGTGTGTAGTTAATTAAAATCAACAGGATGATAATCCTGATTGGATGTGAATGATATACTCAGATTCGAGGAGCATAGGCGTCCACCTCAACTCGACCACGTGGGAACCACGTGACAAGGACCATTAATACAAAAGAAAATGGAAATAATAAAAATACACATTAAGCTAATTAATTTATTCAAAAATTAAGCAAAATCTAAATAATTGTACACTCCCTACTTGAACACTCCCTAACTGAATATGCCCTGACTATAATTTAACGGCAATGAGTGACTATTCCTACAAACTCAAAGCAACTCTACCTTCTGTTGACCCGCTTGGGTAGAGTGCTGGTCTTATGGGAGGTGAGATGGTGACCTCCCCCAGTTGCTCCGGAAACCACACTAATCGTCCTCTCTGCTCCTCTACCCAGAGGCCTAGATCTGTATTCTTCCGCTAGTATCTAAGTTACTTTGCCAGGCTTAAGTTATAACAATTAACCTCTGTCGTACTGAATTTCCAGATTGATTGATTATTGTACTGAAGTTAAATTACACAAACATCTTAAGGAAGAGCTATTCCCAATTACAACATAGCTATTTGACCTTTGAGAAATAGAGGACATGGAACCTCGTGACCTATGACCTCCGGTCACTCCGCATCACAACCTAGTTCTTGCTTGTGACGTCACTGATGGTGACTTAAACTCCTTCTAATAATGAGAATACTCTTGATATTATGAACAGTAGTACTATACAATGCAATTTGAATGCAAAATGACTGAAGGTTAATTTCTCTAAATAAGTGAATACAATAGAATGATTCATTATGAACAAAGGCGTGGTTATCCTCACCACAATTCCCCCAGGGAGGATGCTCCCATGTGCTTGGGTCAGGTCTCTACCCGAGCCTTCTAGAACCTTCTTACAACAACCTAGATTGTTACAACCCCCCGCACAAGCACTTAGTAAACCTTGTTAATTTGTTAAAACTAACGAGGTTTAGTATCCAAACCCACAATTTAACTCATTGCCACAAACAAAAGCTAACCTAACTAAACAAAATTTTGACAATCATTAGAGTGTCCAACATCATCATAATAACATGTTCAAATTCATAAAATTTCTCAGCTGTCAACTGACAGCAATCCTCCAACATCAGGAAACATACATCCTACCCTTACTGACATAGCTAAATAACATGTCCCTACTCTAACAGCAACTACTAGCTATTAAAATCTCTTGGTTCTTCTTCAACCAAAGCATAAAAGTTATATCTTCAGACTGAACTTTCAGTCATCCGGGAGCGTACTACTGAACTATCAAGTTCACATCCGTGTACTATCCACTCCCCAATCAATGTCAACCTTGACATGCTAAGGAACACACCTAATTTTTATTACATGTATCTAAAAATATAAAAAAAAATCCTATAACTATATCACAGGTTTCAGCTGACTGTACAGCTAAGTGTTCGCACTCACTATAAGTGTCAATGTTTATATTGGTCCGCCTCTCCTGTGTTCAAACATTCTGAAAAAAAACACTACATAATTTTCCATAACCGTTTGTTCTGGGCTTAGACAATTACACAGGGGCTTCGATTTTACTTACTGACCAATTTATAGAGTAAAGTTATCATATCTCATTATACCAGAATAATTATTTTAAATCTGTTTTTCAACATTTATAAAAAAAATGCTCAGATATTCTTTACACAGATGTTCAGAGCCAACTTTGTTGTTTGTATCAATTGTTCATATTGAGTAATTGAAAAAAAAAATCGATGCTGATAGACGCTGAATGTAGTCGATGACGATGTCGATCTTGCTTCTTTCCATGTGTAGACATCAATACCTGGTCCTCTTGTACTCCAATCCGGTATTTTTTTTCTGACGACAGAGTGTAGTAGAGCTGAGTGCCAAGTGACAGCTGTAGAATACTGTTACTTCGGCCATTGATCTTGCTCCCGACAGTCCACACGCCTTCATATCACAGTTCACACGGCAGTCTTGATGTTAACTTGACGTCGCAGATGACCACAGCAGAGCAGGACTGGATGTACCAACGGTGTCTCGTAACAGGAGTGGTGTCAAAGGGTCGTAGAGGCGGGTTTGCTTGTTTGCAGAACAGGTGAATCTCGTCTTCCATCATTGCTCACGACATCTCAGGCGTTTCTTGATATCACCAGGTTACTAGGCCGTAAACACCAACTGTGTATACCCTCGTACCGCCGACTTTAGGCCAAAGGAGGCAATTTTGCGACCTTCTATTGGCGAGTCCCGGAACTCTGTAGGGAAACCGTGCCTTCCACCTGTGACCGCCTTAGTTCCGCGTTCCTGTTGCTTTTAGATGACGTAATCATTAATCTTCCGGCGAAACTCTTGAGTACTGCTACTTGCTTTCCAGTTTCTTGACCTCTCCTCCAACACTGCTGGAATGACTGCAGTCTTGATGACGCAGCAGGTGGGTAGTGGTGATCTCGAGACAGCTACCCTGGCGTTGTATGGCACCTCCGGTGACTGCTAAATGTGGACAGCTTGCTGGCCCTGACAACCTCGTATAGTGACGTGAGGCGTCGGCCGGGTGACTCTTGGATAGTCACTCATCCCCAAAGTAACTGATGTATGGGTTACTGGGTCTGGTGGGGGGAGGGCTTTGTGTAACGTGCCTCCCCCCTCTGTCTTTACAGACAAGGGTTCACGTGTGGCTGGAACAACTGGGTCGGTGTACCAATCAGACCTGGGAACAGACAGACACAACACAGCGGAAGCATAGATATACTCTGGGTTTGGTGGAAGTGGAACCCCAGAGCACGGTAAAAGTTGCTACCCGAGTTAAGTATAGTAATAGTTCACCTCATTGCCATTACAGGAAAATCTAATGAATACTAAATTATACTAACCAAGGAAGTTACTTTACTGTACAGCGCGAGATCTCGTCACCATAGGGTGGCGAGACTGCACCTGACTACTGATGAGCGATGACAGAGGGTCATCCTCCTCATCCCCTGACTCGTCGGTGAAGCCATGAGTCAGCACTGCAGAGTCAGGAACTAGACCCGCTGAAGGCAGTTCTAATTCCTCTCTAGCATGATATTGTTTCAATTTATTAACATGAATTGTCCTTTCCACCTGGTCCTCGAATACTCCTTTTATAACAAGATTCACCGGCCCCGCCCTTTTAATTACTCTATACGGCCCTCGCCACCTCGGAGCTAGTTTCCTGCTCTGATTGGCGGGCGCAGCCTCATTCACTCTCAATACGAGGCTTCCTTCCTTCAACTCAAGAGGGCGCACTTTCTTGTCATAAAAATGAGCATACCTGTTCCGTGCTTTCTTGGACGCTTCAGCTGCAATATTCCATGCATTTCTCATTTTTCCAAGGACCTCTGAAGGATAGTCCTCCCCGTATGCAACATTATGTCTGTTAAGCAGACCTGAGGGGAAATTGCATGAATTACCAGTAAACAAATGAAGTGGTTGGGTGTTAATTGATTGGTGGATGGCAGTATTCAAGGCTAACTGAACATAGGGTAGGTGTTCATCCCAGGTGTTTGCGTCATGTTCAGCAAGGATTGCAAGCATATCCTTGACTGAACGATTAGTCCTTTCCGTCATTCCGTTTGCTTGTGGGTGGTAGGCTGTTGTAAAAGCCGAAGTTGTCTCTAAAATCTTACAAACTTCTCTAAATATATTCCCATTGAATTCTTGACCCCGGTCTGAGACTAAAACTTTAGGAGGTCCGAATACAGTAACGAACCTACGCAAGAACGCATCTGCAACCGTACGAGAATCCTTCTGAGGTAATGCAACTAGTGTAGTGTATCTAGACAAATGGTCAACTAGCACCAAAACGTATCTATTCCCTGAATGACTATGATGTAAATCAATCAAATCTGCTCCCACCCGGTCTAAGGTTCACGAATTTCAGGAAATTCCTGAAGTGGGGCTTGTACCTTAAGGGTACCTTTCCTCCTCTGGCAACGATTGCACGACTTCACGAAATTGATTACTTCAGAAAGTAATCCTGGGAAATAAAATAGAGACTTTGCCTTTAAGTGGGTTTTAAAGACCCCCGGATGCCCTGCAATTTTCGAAGCATGCGCAAGCTTTAACGCTGATGACCGCAACGCGTCCGGAATAACTAATTGAAATACTGCCCTATCATTCTGGCTATTAACATAATACAGGACGCCCTGTTTCATTTCAAAATCATGAATAGGTAAATTCTTTTTCTTTTTCGGATATTTCCCTCCTTCTAAATACTCAATAATTTCTTTCCATCTAGGCTCGTTCATCTGGTACTCTCTCATTTTATCTGATGGAATGGTTTCAATATTTTCATTAACTTGAACTGCCGCTATGTTTCGACTTAGCGTATCTGGAACAACATGTGCTGGACCAGGCTTGTACAAAATCTGGAATGAGTGGGCAGAAAGTTCGTGAGACCAGCGTGACATTCGTGGGCATTTTGTTCGCTTCTTAAATATGTGTGTTAACGCTCTATGGTCTGTGTAAATTACGAAGTGCCGCTGAAATAGGTAAGGTTCGAAGTACCTAACTGATTCTACTACTGCCAGTGCCTCCCGATCCGTAGCTGAATAACGAACTTCAGGTCCTTTGACCTTTCTACTGAAATAGGCTACTGGATGGGGTAAATTATCCGCATCTCGCTGAATTAAGCACCCGCCAATAGCTATACCGCTGGCGTCAGTGTGCACCTCCCACTCTTTCTCAAAATCAGGAATAGCCAATACCGGTGTCGTGATTAGTTGGTCTTTCAGTTTGCGATAGGCCTCGTCATGTTCAGATTTCCACACAAACTTCGCATTTTTCTTTGTCAGATCAGTCAGGGGTGCTGAAATGCCAGCAAAACCTTCAATATGACGACGAAATATCCGGCCGCCCCCAAAAACCTACGCACGTCCTTTGCTGTCCTTGGAGTAGGCATGTCAGCAATGGCGCGGCAAGAATCTGGGTCAGGTCGGATACCGTCTGGGCACACCTGGAACCCCAGAAATTTGAATTTCTGAGCCGCCAGGGTGCTTTTCTGAACGTTCAGCTTGAACCCTGCCTGATCTAACAACGTCAAAGTCTCAGTCAAGTCCCGTAGGTGTTCCTCAAACGTCCTGGAATATATCACAACATCATCCAGGTACGCTAAAGAATGCCTACCCAGGACCGGACTAAGGATGAAGTTTATGGCCCTCTGAAATGACGAAGGCGCTGTCTTTAAACCAAACGGCATCCTACGGAAATGATAAGTGTGCCTACCATCCGAGAACGCTGTTTTTCCCTATCCTGTTCTGCCACCGGAATCGCCCAATACGCCGATTTCGCGTCAAGAGTTGAGAAATACTTAGCAGCACCAAATTGATCTATTATCTCCTGTATTCGGGGCAACGGATACACATCACCCTTAGTTATTTCGTTCACCTTCCGGTAGTCAACACAGAAACGATAACTACCGTCCGGTTTCCGAACTAGCACAACAGGAGAGAGCCACGGTGACGTACTAGGCTCTATCACGCCCTGCCTCAACATTTTCTGGCACTCTTCCCTGATAACGTTCTTTGCCTGTTCCGGCAACCTCCACTGTCTCGTGTACACAGGCAAATGATCACCAGTTGGAATGGTGTGCTCAATCTTATCAAGGAGACCAATCTGGTCATCCTCTGTCGCAAATAATTTCGGGAATTTTCGCAAAACTCCTCTCAGTGCCTTCCTATCTGCCTGTGTAACATGTTGCAAATCAAGTGCTGAAATTAATTTTTCTACTTCCACATTCTGTGCAACATTTCTCGTCTCGTACTGTACTTTTGATGGAGTTTTAGTATCTAGCATGTTTAATGCACTACATTGTGCAGTGACGGTTGGCGTCTCAGCTGACTCATGTGAAAGATTTCTGTGTCCTCCACCATGGTTCCCTGAGATACCCTATCACCTGCCCTGAAGCGAAAAGTCTTATGTGAAAGATTGACAACTGGAATGAGTGCACCTTTATCGAGCACTACAATTAAGTGATGAGGAATTAATAAGCGATCACATCTCCCAGCAACCTGAAGGGTGGTACCTGGTTGTATGTGACGTCCCACGGCTACTTTAATAAATTTAACAGAATGTGGTGGGCAACTCTGTTTAGTCAATGCATGCAATGCGCATGACCTCTTAACTGTGTCTGGAAGAGACTTAAAAATTAATTTTGGATAGTGCGCATTATATTTCTGCTTCCTCTTAATTGAAGCTACAACTGGGGGATGGTCGATCATCTCCACTGGGTAGGAAGTCTGTCCCAACTGCAACCTGCAGTTCCTAGCCCCTTTTTGAGCAGACAAGGAATAATCAAATCGCGACAGAAAATCAGTTCCCATTAAGATGTGACCAGGAAAATCAAGGTTCTCTACGATCGTACATGTGTGAGGCTGCAATCCCCCATCAATTTCAAAATTAACTGTACCTTGACCTACGATCTCAATCTTTTCCCCATTGACCGCTGTTAATGTCTTTGCGCAACGTTTAAGACGTGCATACTTAAAATTGCTGAAGGCTGACTTTTTAATAACAGTTGCCTGGCTTCCTGTATCAACAAAGGCTGTCAATCTTACACCTTCCACTTTCACTTCAAAAGTAGGCCTACCATCACTAGGAGCCTGCTTTCATGCTTTCGTACTAATGAGTTTACAATCTCTCTGTATATGTCCGTGCTTCCCGCAGGAGTAACACCTCCGCGGATCTCTGTTGGTACCCCGCGCAGGGTGGCTCGAACTTGCAGCTGAGGGCTGCTTCCCGCCTGGCGAACCCGCGCTCCAGCTTCTCAGCTTGTCTCGCCCGCCTTGACTCAACGCCTCTACGTATGGGGACGGCTGAGCGCCCGATGTCCCTGTGCGCGTCTGCCTGTCCAAGGCTGTGGCGGCCTGTTGGACTAGGTCGTTATA
>WNGS01014036.1:0-27293 GCA_020271785.1 Procambarus virginalis
CAACACGTTACCGTCACATATAATTGGGGGCCTGTCCTAGGAGCTTCACTCAGGTATTGGTAATTGTGGTAAGGTACTGGCTTTCATTTCCCTGCTTTCAATATTACACTAATCATTTTTATTATATGGTGCTGTGTATATTGGGCATTACGGGAGTAGCATATGGTGAGTGTGAGACAACTTTGGATTATTGTGGTGACTGTCGGCCGCAGTCATACTCTTAATGGGTCGTCTCCCCCTCTTGTGTTATTACCCGTGTTTAACTCTTTTGTCCCCAGATATTTCTCACATTTTGAAGATTATCACATAGGTACCCTGGTACTGTGGTCTGTCTTCCGGGTCAATAGCACCTAATTACTGCAATCCGACCTCTAGGAGAAATAGAGGGCCAAAGTTCTAGCACGGACTATTATGGCGAACTGGGACCTCGCCGATAGTTCTCGTCACCAGTGACACTCGCACCCTACTCGTTGGTCAGATTGATGGTATTACTCAAGGTAGGGAATTAGCTTTCTTTCTTTTGAGCACGAAGTTCGCTAATTCTGTAAATACCATATTCAATTTCAGTGGGTACCTTGCTTATGTTCTATAGTGACTCGGCAAGGTATGACTACATTTTTGGACTACCTCATTTACTTAGGAACCATTTAGTGTTTCACTTGTCTTTTGAAACTCAGTTCAACTAATTAGTAGGATTTTCTTGCCTTTATCCTCCCACAGTGAGTACCAGGTACAAGATTTCCTGCGACCTTAATCATTACCATCTTGAATTAACTTTATTATTAAATAATTCCACAGGATAGGTATCAGTTGCCACGTTTCCTGTTTCTGACATTCACCATATCTCACAGTATATCGTGTCTCATTTATTGCCATTTTTCACTATGTTTCGTATCCAAACTTTCAAGGCAGATCCAGAAGTGAAATAGAGAAATTGCGTCATGCTAAGAGGGTCGAATGAGACTCTTGCACATGAGTATCAATTAGAAGTTCCCCTGACGCCAACAAGTATGCCATACATAATATAATTTAGATTATCTTTTGGATGAAGGGAAGATAGATTCTGATACTCACGAACAATATACCATTTCAGATAAGCATGATTTGACAGCAATAAAGCTCAAGCTAGAACTTGCTAAGATCGAGCGGGAGCAACAACAGGAAGCAGCTGCAATCAGAGAGCGTGAAGCTGCCATCAGAAGGAAGAACAAGAGCGTGAAGTGCCATCCAGAAGGGAAGAACAAGAAAGAGAAATCCGCCTAAAGAGCGTGAGGCGGCCGGGCCAGGAAGCAGCTGCCATCCGGAAGGAAGAAAGTGAAAGAGAGGCCGCACTGAAGAAAGAAGAAGTGAACGGGAGTTGGCCTTACTCAAAGAGCGTGAAAAATTCAACTTGAAGTACAACGACAACAACTAGAGATGCAACGCGACCACGACAAACGGCAAGCAGACTCGGTTCTAGACTATCATAGCAGAGAACTCGCTGGACGCTACACACCAAGCTCGACTCCAACAAGCAGCAGCTAGTCTTCCTCCAAGTTTCAATGTCTCCCATGCAAGTAAGTTAATGCCCCCGTTCATAGAAACGGAGGTGATGTGTTCTTCACAACTTTTGAGACCCTTGCTAATCAACTTAGTTGGCCTGACGACCAATGGGCTACCCTTCTCCGAGTACATTTAACAGGTAGAGCAGCCGTCACACTCAGCACTTTGACATCGGAAAACGACAACACCACCTTGAAGCAAGCTGTGTTGGACGCCTACCTTCTCTCCACCGAAAGCTATCGACGAAAGTTCCGTGACTACGTCAAGGCAAGTACCACCACCTTCTTAGAATTTGCTAACACCAAACGGAGATATTTCATGAAATGGCTGGAGGCAGCACATGTCTCTACTTTTCCAGAGCTTGTCAACCTCATACGGGTTGAAGAATTTTTGAGACGTGTACCTCCTCCTGTCCGCCTATACTTAGCAGACAAAGAAGAGACCGATTTGGTGAAGTGCGCGAAGTCAGCTGACACAGCCTCATCCACCGGCTGACACCAGAACCTACCAGTAAGAAGTCTTGGTACAGTTACGAGAAAGCGAGCCCAGATCAAGGTACCTCTCAACTGTACTGCAGGTATTGTCGACTCTATGGACATACCATAGAAAAATGTGGTAAGTCCCAATCTAAAGGTAACATAGAACCTCCTAAGCCCAAACCTACTCACCCTAAGTCCGGTAAGCCTGTAATGAATGTTGGTGTTCATGCTAATGATCTCTCTCTCTTTAGCAAACATCTATATCCAGGAACTATCTCTACCCACGGTTCAGATTCAGAGGGACGTTTTGGACTTAAGATCCTGCGGGACACAGCGGCTCTACAATCGATCGTCTTGAAATCAGCTGTGCCCAACGTCGCCTACACAGGAGAGACTGTATTCATCACTGACCTTACTGCTACTACTCCTTATCCTCTTGCCAGAGTTTACCTAGATTGTCCCTTCGTGACCGGTGAAGTCCAAGTCGCCGTCAGGGAAAAGCCTTTTCCCATGCCTGGAGTGCAACTTCTCCTGGGCAACGACTTGGCAGAAGACCAACAACCGAACAACCTGATCGTCAAGGACATATCCCAGGTGGGTAACTCTGTGTTGGATAACCCGATTTTTGAGCATGTTCCAGCAAAGGTTCAAGAGAGTGATGAAGGTTCTCCTCCTGTTATGGTGACCACCCGTGCTCAAGCTGCACGACCACAGCCAGCTGACTCTACTGCTACCGCTGTCCCTCAGGACCCTTCGAAACTACCCCCTAATCTGACCGCTTTGGAGTTCCGTAAGTTACAGAGAGATGATCTTACCTTGACACCATTATTCTTTCAGGCTGAGACCCAATCCGACAGTGTTCCTGGGTTCTTTATGGAGAACGAATTACTCTATCGCAGGTATAGACCCAGTAAACTGAAGGACGAGGACGATTGGGCAGACGTTGAACAACTAGTGATTCCTACCAGCCTGCGGCCCACGATTCTACACCTGGCCCACGGAGCACTGTCACACTACGGGTTCAACAAGACTTACCATGGAATTCGACAAGACTACTACTGGCCAGGTATGGTTAACGATGTCAAGAATCATGTCAAACTGTGCCACGTGTGTCAGTTAGCCGGGAAACCGAACGTTTCCATTCCCAGAGCACCACTGATACCCATCCAGGTGCCTGAGGAACCGTTCCACAGACTTATTATTGACTGTGTTGGTCCTTTGCCTCGGACCAGTGCAGGCAACGCCTATATCTTAACTATCCTGTGTCCTACCACCAGATTCCCCATAGCAGTTCCAGTGAAAAACATTACGGCTGCTACAGTGGTGAAGAATTTATTGAAAATCTTCACCCAGTATGGATTTCCGAGGGAGATTCAGAGCGACTGTGGCACCAACTTCACCAGTGATCTCTTCAAACGGACTCTGGAGGAGTTCAACATCAAACAGGTACTGTCCAGCCCCTATCATCCTGCTTCACAGGGTTCTCTCGAGCGTAGTCATCAGACTATCAAGGCACTCTTAAAAAAGTTTTGCAATGAGACCTCAAAGGATTGGGATAGGCAACTTGATCTCATTATGTGTATTTTCAGAAGTCTTCCCAACGAGTCACTAGGAGTATCTCCTTATGAGATGCTCTACGGACGTAAGTGCCGTACACCTCTCAAGGCTTTCAAGGATTCTCTACGTGATGCCACCTTCAGTGAGCATCAGAATGTGCCCCAGTATCTTCAAAACCTCCGACACATTCTAGAGAGGGTCCATTCCTTTGCTAGCAACAACCTACAGAAAGCCCAAGAGAGGATGAAGACTCGTTACGACCAGCACTGCCAAGTAAGGAAGTTTAAACCGGGAGACTTAGTTCTTGCCTATTTCCCTATCCCAGGTTCTCCTTTACAGAACAGGTTCTCAGGACCCTACCGTGTTAAAGAGTGCCGGAACAACTTCAACTACGTTCTCGAGACCCCCGATAGGCGGCGGAAGACCCAGCTGTGCCACATCAATCTGCTCAAGCTCTATCATGGGGTTCCTCCCACTGTGTTAACCAACTTCACCTTATTTACAGATCCATACAGCCACAGTGAGACCTTCCCTGCTTCTCCTTCCGAAAACACTGACACTGAGACAGCGCTTTCTAATTCGGAAATCCTTACTGACATTTATAATCACCTTCAGGACAGTAATTGTGCTCCTTTATCATATTCTAATACTTCTCTCGCCTCGCCAGATATCAAGTCTCCCATCCTCCATAGCGACGCCAGTGGTACCGGCAACGTGGGTGACCTGGTACAACAAGGCGAAGAGACTCTACATACCAACTACCATAAACGACACCACGAGCAACAAGGAGCTACTCGTCGTCCTGAACAGGCAACATTTTGCTCCATACCAGCAAAGTACTCGGTCCACCACCATCTACATGGACCACAACCATCTTCATTTCCTACAGCCAGCCCAACTCAACCATCGACTACTTCTATAATGGGCTTGCCAGCTACATCATTTCAGCCTGGAGATTGCTACACCCAGAAGTCTGACTACATCATATCAGACGTCCTCTCCAGCATCACTGAGGTAGAGCCTGCTCCACCTCCCACTCTACCTCCCATGAACGTGACTCCACCAGAACCGCAGGCTTCGGGGGAGAGTTGTGATGATAATCTCTTCCCAGAGATTGAGCCTGCTCTTTCTTCGTATCGTCACGTTCCCAGTAATATGCAAGATACGTTTTACAGTGGCTTAAACGTATATCAAGACCAGCCACGCACCTGCAACTCCCCCTCCCCCCACTCCTGCACACCTGGTCGACCCGCCAACTGCTACTCCCAGCCAAACTACCGACTTGCGGCCGTCCTGCATTCTCATTGGCCGTTCAACAACACACCACTCCAGCTCCACGCCAATCACATTCCTCGCAAGCCAATGTCAGGACCGCCCAGCAGTTCTCCAGTCAGAATATATCTAGTGCTCTTGCTGTGAACACCTACTTGACTCACCTTGTGTGATCAAATAGAGGTTGATAGCTTGCGCATATATTCCCAGCACCATTTATCTTTGTATTCCTGTTAACGTAACCAGTTCCCCCCTTTTCAGTTTGTTATATATATTTTTACGTGTTTTACTTTTACATTATTTTAAATGCCAAGGAATTGTCTTTATTTTATTTTGTTTTCTAGATTAATTAAAGTGCATTTTTTATATTTTGTGTTTTCGTGTATCTTACCTTACCTTACCACAGATTATCAGACAAGCAGTCACTCTTTTTTTCCCTTTTTTTTATAACTTACATGTATGTGGCCCAGCATTGACATCTGCTATTTGGAAGACTGCCGACCACCATTTCCAACACGTTACCGTCACAGTGTAAATCGTGTATTAGTGTAAATCATGTATTTATGCTGGTTGTGTTTTTTCATATTTGGGGTAGATATGTATTGTACGTATATGTGCTAGATATGAATTTGTGCAAGTTGTGTAATAATTATGAAAGATGTGTAATATATATGAAAGTTGTGTATTAATTGCACATGTTGTGTAATTACATATGGACGAATTGTTTATTTATACCTTTGTGTATTGATTGTCTTTGTGCAAGTTGAGTAATTATATAGCAAGTTTGCTTGTATTAATTGTGCAAAGATGTATAATAATTACACAATTTGTGTAATAATTGTCCCATGTTTTATAATAATTTTTGTACTAATTGTGCATTTATGCAAGTTGTGTTTTTAATTTGTTGAAGTGCAACTGGTGCAACTGTAGTTTTGTGCAAATTGTGTATTTTGTGTAAGCTCTGTAATCTGAAAAAAATAGATCTTCATGGTGTAAGTGTATTTTGGTTTATGAGTCAATGTGTGGGTATTTTGTGAAAATTATGTTTGTGAAATTGTGTAATTTTAGTGAAAGCGCATTTTTGATTGTCTAAATACATAAGCATTTTGATATATTTGTACAAATATCATACTTTGTGTAAATGTCCTACTCTGAGTGTACATGCAATATTGTGTAAATGGTATATTTTTGTGTGCAATTGGCATATTTTGTAGGTAAATATCATATTTTTGTCTATAAATTACATTTTTATGTGATGGTATATTTTGAGTGTAAATAATATATTTTGTGCATAAATGGCATATTTGGTGTGTAAATGCTGTATTTTCTGTGTATGGCATAAATTACATCTGATTAATGTTGAAATGGTGGCAAAAAACTAGGCTATTCTCTATGATTGTATGGGTTGTGGAGTTTGTGTAGGTATGTATGCTTGTATTTGCGACTGTTGGTTTAGAAACAAGTTAGCTGATTTGCGTAGCAAAACCAAGATTTTTTTTGAGGTGTAGAAATGATTAGCCTATGAATATAGTGGCCAGCATCCAGCTGAGTTGCTAGATGGATGAATTGAGGTGCGACATTTGGATAGCTATTTGATGGATGTGAGGACAGTTGACTAGCCTATGAACACAGCTACTAATCCGCTGTGCTGCCAGATGTGTGGTAACTACTTGTGGATTATAGTACGATATCTAGCTATAGGGTTTCATAATTGCTGTTGTGTATAAAACTAGAATGAGAGCTATTTATTAAACTGTTATTGTAAACTAATACTTTAAGTGGGATCCCTTGGTTGTTTTAAGCATAGGGTGGACATGAAGATAAATGAGATTGGGTGGAAATATATAGGAGCTGTCTCGTATGGGCCAATAGGACTTCTGCAGTTACCTTTATTCTTATGTTCAGCTCACCTGCTATGCTGCCAGATGTACGATTCTTCTTAAATTGCGGTGCGACATTGGGGTTGCTGTTATACTTTTGCACTTATTACAGAATAATAATTACAGTTGTGGATGATAAAATGTATATTCTTAAACCTCTGATTAGGTTAGGTGGCGATGGTTAGTCTAGCCATTTTGAATAATAACATCAAATACATATGCTAGTAGGACGCCAAAGGCCGCATCGGCCATCTGGTGACGTCATACATAGTTGACCAGTCAGGTGCTGTGATACCTTAAACCTATTTGCTAATGGCTCACAATACCCCATCCCTATACTGAGGTCGCTTTTCGTGATGTCACTGAACAACAACAACTGGTCTGTAGAATGTATTTGTTTGTTATATAATAAGCTAGGTTAGGATGGTTTGATAGGGTTTATGAATAACAGAAAATATGAGCAATGAGCGAAAATACGAGCAAAGGTAGCCGAATATCGACTCTGATGAAACACAGATTACAGTTGAGGTATTGGGAGTGATTAAGAGTTCGTACTAATGTGTGAACCTCCAAGGATCCGCATTTAGCACGTCGGCTAAAAGCTGTACACTCATTGGTGGATCACACCGCATTAGGGATGAAGACCTTAGAATGAAGATAACTGAAGAAGGCTTTATATCAAAACATGAGAGGCTTGCTTTGCTCATTGCAGTTGATATATATGTACACTGAATGCGTATTTTGATTTGTTATATGCTACAGTAGGGGTGTGGAAGGCATGTTTTTGAGCGAATTGAGATGTGCATATATATATATATATATATATATATATATATATATATATATATATATATATATATATATATATATATATATATATATATATATATATATATATTTATGCGTTTATTCAACAATATTGGATTACTACAGAAATCGTATTAAAGTCACCATGCCTGGGAGGGGACTGTTTTTCATACAAATGGATGATAGTGAGTTTTAACTTTTATTTGCCCTATGCTCAATCAGCCATCTCCGAAGAATGATTGACTAAGCTTAAATTACATTCTCTAGAAAGGCGAAGAAATAGGAATGACATGATAGAGGTGTGACTGAATGGATTCATGAACTATAAGGCAATCACTGGCAGAGGTAACTAAAAACTGGTACGGCAAGTCACGACCTTTTAATCCCCTTGACCGTACATGTTCAGGGTCACTGAGCGGCTACCTGGTGACGTCGTTTACCATTAGCGATGTCTGTGCAAGGGTCACCGGGGTAACAGAATTTGGGTACGCCAGGAGCCGGCATTTTTATCCCCTTGAGCGAATGGCAGAAACTAGGTGACAACCTTTCAATTCAATTTTTGGAAAATAATATATGATACAAGGGAGAGATTGATAAATGATATGAAAATATGAAAATACCCACTATGCCAATGCCATGCAGTTGGGAAAAAATCGGAAAATATCCCTACGCCAACTCGCTGCAAGCAAAAAAATTCGAAATCACCCCTACGCCAACTCACTGCAGGCGGGGAAAAATGGCTACCCTCCCCCCTACGCCAACTTGCTACAAGGCGAAAAAAGCAAAATTGCAGCGAGTTGGCGTACTTTCAACTACTCCCCTGACCACACCCACCCCTGACCACATGTGCCCCTGACCTCACGCGCCCCTGGCCACACGTGCCCCTGACCACACGCGCCCCTGGCCACACCCGCCCCTGACTACACGCGCCCCTGACCACACGCGCCCCTGACCACACGCGCCCCTGACCACACGTGCCCCTGACCACACGCGCCCCTGGCCACACGCGCCCCTGACCACACGCGCCCCTGTCCACACGCGCCCTGGCCACACGCGCCCTGACCACATGCGCCCCTGACCACACGTGCCCCTGACCACTCGCGCCCCTGACCACACGCGCCCCTGACCACACGCGCCCCTGTCCACACGCGCCCCTGGCCACACGCGCCCCTGACCACATGCGCCCCTGACCACACGTGCCCCTGACCACTCGCGCCCCTGACCACACGCGCCCCTGACCACACGCGCCTCTGACCACACGCGCCCCTGGCCACACGCGCCCCTGTCCACACGCGCCCCTGTCCACACGCGCCCCTGACCACACCCGCCCCTGACCACACGCGCCCCTGTCCACACGCGCCCCTGGCCACACGCGCCCCTGTCCACACGCGCCCCTGACCACACCCGCCCCTGACCACACGCGCCCCTGACCACACCCGCCCCTGACCACACGCGCCCCTGGCCACACGCGCCCCTGACCACACGCGCCCCTGACCACACCCGCCCCTGACCACACACGCCCCTGACCACACCCGCCCCTGACCACACCCGCCCCTGACCACACGTGCCCCTGTCCACACGCGCCCCTGGCCACACGCCCCCCTGACCACACCCGCCCCTGACCACACGCGCCCCTGACCACACCCGCCCCTGACCACACGCGCCATTGACCACACGCGCCCCTGACCACACCCGCCCCTGACCACACGCATCTCTGACCACCATGAGGCGCTCGTGGGGTCATCTTCACTTCTATCTCTTTTAATTCACTAATGACGCTAGGGTCGTACTGCCGTCTCCTGGATTATGGAGAGCTAGAGAGAGAGAGAATGAGAAAGAGCGCGAGAGAAAGGGAGAAAGATACAGTGAGAGGAGGTATGGGGTAAGGGTTAGAGGGGAGGAGAGATGGGATATGAGGAAGAAGAGGGGAAAGTGTAGAGGAGAAGGGGGATAGGGGGAAGATAGAAGGGGGGGGAGGTGTGAGAGAGAGGGTGAAGGTGAGAGGGCAGAGAAGTGGAAGGGATAGGCGGCGCGACCCGTGTTTGGCCGGGTACCCCANTGGTCAGGGGCGCGTGTGGTCAATGGCGCGTGTGGTCAGGGGCGGGTGTGGTCAGGGGCGCGTGTGGTCAGGGGCGGGTGTGGTCAGGGGGGCGTGTGGCCAGGGGCGCGTGTGGACAGGGGCACGTGTGGTCAGGGGCGGGTGTGGTCAGGGCGGGTGTGGTCAGGGGCGTGTGTGGTCAGGGCGGGTGTGGTCAGGGGCGCGTGTGGTCAGGGGCGCGTGTGGCCAGGGGCGCGTGTGGTCAGGGGCGGGTGTGGTCAGGGGCGCGTGTGGTCAGGGGCGGGTGTGGTCAGGGGCGCGTGTGGACAGGGGCGCGTGTGGCCAGGGGCGCGTGTGGACAGGGGCGCGTGTGGTCAGGGGCGGGTGTGGTCAGGGGCGCGTGTGGACAGGGGCGCGTGTGGACAGGGGCGCGTGTGGCCAGGGGCGCGTGTGGTCAGGGGCGCGTGTGGTCAGGGGCGCGTGTGGTCAGGGGCACGTGTGGTCAGGGGCGCATGTGGTCAGGGGCGCGTGTGGCCAGGGGCGCGTGTGGACAGGGGCGCGTGTGGTCAGGGGCGCGTGTGGTCAGGGGCGCGAGTGGTCAGGGGCACGTGTGGTCAGGGGCGGGTGTGGTCAGGGGCGGGTGTGGTCAGGGGCGCGTGTGGACAGGGGCGCGTGTGGACAGGGGCGCGTGTGGCCAGGGGCGCGTGTGGTCAGGGGCGCGTGTGGTCAGGGGCGCGAGTGGTCAGGGGCACGTGTGGTCAGGGGCGCATGTGGTCAGGGGCGCGTGTGGCCAGGGGCGCGTGTGGACAGGGGCGCGTGTGGTCAGGGGCGCGTGTGGTCAGGGGCGCGAGTGGTCAGGGGCACGTGTGGTCAGGGGCGCATGTGGTCAGGGGCGCGTGTGGCCAGGGGCGCGTGTGGACAGGGGCGCGTGTGGTCAGGGGCGCGTGTGGCCAGGGGCGCGTGTGGTCAGGGGCACGTGTGGTCAGGGGCGCGTGTGGTCAGGGGCGCGTGTGGTCAGGGGCGCGTGTAGTCAGGGGCGGGTGTGGCCAGGGGCGCGTGTGGTCAGGGGCACGTGTGGCCAGGGGCGCGTGAGGTCAGGGGCACATGTGGTCAGGGGTGGGTGTGGTCAGGGGAGTAGTTGAAAGTACGCCAACTCGCTGCAATTTTGCTTTTTTCGCCTTGTAGCAAGTTGGCGTAGGGGGGAGGGTAGCCATTTTTCCCCGCCTGCAGTGAGTTGGCGTAGGGGTGATTTCGAATTTTTTTGCTTGCAGCGAGTTGGCGTAGGGATATTTTCCGATTTTTTCCCAACTGCATGGCATTGGCATAGTGGGTATTTTCATATTTTCATATCATTTATCAATCTCTCCCTTGTATCATATATTATTTTCCAAAAATTGAATTGAAAGGTTGTCACCTAGTTTCTGCCATTCGCTCAAGGGGATAAAAATGCCGGCTCCTGGCGTACCCAAATTCTGTTACCCCGGTGACCCTTGCACAGACATCGCTAATGGTAAACGACGTCACCAGGTAGCCGCTCAGTGACCCTGAACATGTACGGTCAAGGGGATTAAAAGGTCGTGACTTGCCGTACCAGTTTTTAGTTACCTCTGCCAGTGATTGCCTTATAGTTCATGAATCCATTCAGTCACACCTCTATCATGTCATTCCTATTTCTTCGCCTTTCTAGAGAATGTAATTTAAGCTTAGTCAATCATTCTTCGGAGATGGCTGATTGAGCATAGGGCAAATAAAAGTTAAAACTCACTATCATCCATTTGTATGAAAAACAGTCCCCTCCCAGGCATGGTGACTTTAATACGATTTCTGTAGTAATCCAATATTGTTGAATAAACGCATAAATATATATATATATATATATATATATATATATATATATATATATATATATATATATATATATATATATATATATATATATATATATATATATATATATATATGCACATCTCAATTCGCTCAAAAACATGCCTTCCACACCCCTACTGTAGCATATAACAAATCAAAATACGCATTCAGTGTACATATATATCAACTGCAATGAGCAAAGCAAGCCTCTCATGTTTTGATATAAAGCCTTCTTCAGTTATCTTCATTCTAAGGTCTTCATCCCTAATGCGGTGTGATCCACCAATGAGTGTACAGCTTTTAGCCGACGTGCTAAATGCGGATCCTTGGAGGTTCACACATTAGTACGAACTCTTAATCACTCCCAATACCTCAACTGTAATCTGTGTTTCATCAGAGTCGATATTCGGCTACCTTTGCTCGTATTTTCGCTCATTGCTCATATTTTCTGTTATTCATAAACCCTATCAAACCATCCTAACCTAGCTTATTATATAACAAACAAATACATTCTACAGACCAGTTGTTGTTGTTCAGTGACATCACGAAAAGCGACCTCAGTATAGGGATGGGGTATTGTGAGCCATTAGCAAATAGGTATTAAGGTATCACAGCACCTGACTGGTCAACTATGTATGACGTCACCAGACGGCCGATGCGGCCTTTGGCGTCCTACTAGCATATGTATTTGATGTTATTATTTAAAATGGCTAGACTAACCATCGCCACCTAACCTAATCAGAGGTTTAAGAATATACATTTTAATCACCCACAACTGTAATTATTATTCTGTAATAAGTGCAAAGGTATAACAGCAACCCCAATGTCGCACGGCAATTTAAGAAGAATCGTACATCTGGCAGCATAGCAGGTGAGCTGAACATAAGAATAAAGGTAACTGCAGAAGTCCTATTGGCCCATACGAGACAGCTCCTATATATTTCCACCCAATCTCATTTATCTTCATGTCCACCCTATGCTTAAAACAACCAAGGGATCCCACTTAAAGTATTAGTTTACAATAACAGTTTAATAAATAGCTCTCATTCTAGTTTTATACACAACAGCAATTATGAAACCCTATAGCTAGATATCGTACTATAATCCACAAGTAGTTACCACACATCTGGCAGCACAGCGGATTAGTAGCTGTGTACATAGGCTAGTCAACTGTCCTCACATCCATCATATAGCTATCCAAATGTCGTGCCTCAATTCATCCATCTAGCAACTCAGCTGGATGCTAGCCACTATATTCATAGGCTAATCATTTCTACACCTCAAAAAAACTAAATCTTGGTTTTGCTACGCAAATCATCTAACTTGTTTCTAAACCAACAGTCGCAAATACAAGCATATATACCTACACAAACTCCACAACCTATATATTCATAGAGAACAGCCTACTTTTTTACCACCATTTCCCCATTAATCAGATGTAATTTATGCCATACACAGAAAATACAGCATTTACACACCAAATATGCCATTTATGCACAAAATATTATTTACACTCAAAATATACCATCACATAAAAATGTAATTTATAGACAAAAATATGACATTTACATACAAAATATGCCAGTTGCACACAAAATATACTATTTATACAATATTGCATGTACACTCAGAGTATGACATTTACACAAAGTATGGTATTTGTACAAAAATATCAAAATGCCTATGCATTTAGACAATCAAAAATGCGCTTTCACTAAAATTACACAATTTCACAAACGTAATTTTCACAAAATACCCACACATTGACTCATAAACCAAAATACACTTACACCATGAAGATCTATTTTTTCAGATAACAGAGCTTACACAAAATACACAATTTGCACACAAAAATACAGTTGCACCAGTTGCACTTCAACAAATTAAAAACACAACTTGCATAAATGCACTAATAGTACAAAAATTCTTATAAAACATGGACAATTATTACACAAATTGTGTATTTATTATACATCTTTGCACAATTAATACAAGCAAACTTGCTATATAATTACTCAACTTGCACAAAGACAATCAATACACAAAGGTATAAATAAACAATTCTTCCATATGCAATTACACAACATGCACAATTAATACACAACTTTCACATATATTACACATCTTTCATAATTATTACACAACTTGCACAAATACATATCTAGCACATATACGTACAATACATAACTACCCCAAATATGAAAATACACAACTAGCACAAATACACGATTTGCACAAATACACGATTTACACAAATACAATTACAACATTTACACAATTAATACACAACTTGCTCAAAAGTATCATTAATACACAACTTACCAAAATATGAACAATACATAACTAGCACATATTCATTATATACACAACTACACAATTTGAACAAATACACACACAAAAAAACATATACAATTAATACACAAGTTGCACAAAACAATACACAATTTATAAAATATAATCTATACATTATTGCAATAATCATACAACTTATGCAAAATACATAATCTGCACAAATAATACACAAGTATATTAATTGTGCTATATATGTACAAACACAACCAACTGGGTCAAACAATACACAATTTGCAAGTTAGGTAAATGGAGGCCAGGGCCTCCATTTCACTTCACATTTATCGTAAATATGGGAGGAACGTGTTGTTTGTGCATCAACCCAACCGTCCTGGACTTAACCTACCTTTAAACAAATCCACAAGGGCCGTGACGAGGACGTAACCTCCCTTTATCTAACTTCAAATATATTGTATTTATGGGAAGAAAGTGTTGTTTATGCATCACCCCACCCACCCTGGTACACGGATCTGGGTTCAATATTGCATCATATTCGTAGCATTTTTTTCACATCAATACAACCATCCTCAACCTAACGTCAATTACCTGGGGAGGGAGGTTAATGGAAAATATGATAAGCCCTTGAGATATACCGGTTAGGTCCAGGACGGTTGGGTTGATGCACACACACGTTCCTCCCATATTTACGATAAATTTGAAGTTAGATAAAGGGAGCTTAGGTCCAGGACGGTTGGGTTGATGTGTAAAAACATAAACACCTACCCAACAATATAGCTAGAATATTGAACACAATTCCAAGTTTTAAAGGAGAGAGGCTGTTAGGTCCATATCCAAAACATCACTTTTCTATGGATATGGTTACAATGTTCAACAAAGAACCTAGTTGGTTAGGCACAGTGCGGATAGGCTCATGTCCAAAACTTCACTTTTCGAAGAATATAGATAAATTATTCAACAAAGCTCCAAGACTCTTGCAGGTTAGGCACGGGCATTTAGGTTCATATGCAAAAAACATCACTTCTCTGAATATATGTCGTATCAGAGGCTAGGTCCAGGTTTAGATGGAATAGGTGAAAATGTGGGTAAAATGGGCTTTGGCTGTGCTATGTTACAAAACAATTTTGGGTATATTTGGTGGAAATTGTCTTGAGTTAGGTCAAATTTATGTGGGATAATCTAAATTTCGCCGACTTTAACCAAATCTAGGTTTGGATATGCTATGTTATGTTAGGTAAGGTTGCGAAGGGTAGGATGGAATAGGAGAAAATGTAGGAAAAAATGGGCTTTGGCTATGCTATGATACACAACATTTCTGTATATTTGGTGGAAATTGGCTTAAATTTGGTCGAATTTAGGTGGCATAGCTTAAATTTCGCCAACTTTAACCAAATCCAGGTTTGGATATGCTAAGTCAGGTTAGGTGTGTTGTGTAGGGTAGGATGGAAATAGGAGAAAATGTTGGTAAAAAAAAATGGGCTTTGACAGTGCTATGATACACAACATTTGGGTATATTTGGTGGAAATTGTCTTGAATTAGGTCAAATTTATGAGGGATAGCTTAAATTTCACCGACTTTAACCAAATCCAGGTTTGGATATGCTAGGTTAGGTTAGGTGAAGTGGTGTAAGGGTAGGATGGAATAGGAGAAAATGTGGGGTAAAAATGGGGTTTGACAGTGCTATGATACACAACATTTGGGTATATTTGGTGGAAATTGTCTTAAATTAGGACGAATTTAGTTGGCATAGCTTAAATTTTGCCAACTTTAACCAAATCCAGGTTTGGTTATGCTAGGTCAGGTTAGGTGAGGTCGTGTTGGGTAGGATATATATAATATCTTAGGGGTAATGAACTAGCATGTTCATGAAATAGTGTAAATTTCCCTATTTGGGGTTCGAGCTATATGGCCAACTCATGTAATGTATGGAAAGAGGCGACATAGGCTTGTATGTGAGGATATGGGATGCTCATATTTAGTTAGTTTAGCTTTTGCTAGGTTGAATTTAGTCAAATTTGTGTAGTATAAGTATATTTTTTGATAGATTTAGAAGAATTTAGGTCTTAATAGGATGCATTTTGATAAGATGTAGCAAATTTGCTTAAAATTATCTTAGAAAATACTGACTTCACCTAACCCCACCTGCCCTAACATAACTAAGGCTAGAACAAATAAGTCTGTTAGATGGTTTGCATAAATAAATATGGGTGGCCTGATTGGAGAGGATGTAACAAGGGGGGTATTAATAAGACATTAAAAACATTGGACATATGTTAGATGAATAGTTTAGCACTAATAACGAAATATTAATGGAAAATGAATGTGTTTTATATTGAGCTCATAGGAAGACATATGTACCATTTTTATATGTGAAATTCTGACTTTTTGGGAGTTGGTTAAACTCTGCATAATATAATTAATGTCCTAAATATCCCTAGAAAAATATCATGCAAATTGTGTATTGTTTGACCCAATTGGTTGTGTTTGTACATATATAGCACAATTAATATACTTGTGTATAAATTATGCAGATTATGTATTTCGCATAAGTTGTATAATTATTGCAATTATGTATAGATTATATTTCTATAAATTGTGTATTGTTTTGTGCAACTTGTATAATAAATGTATATGTTTTTTGTGTGTGTATTTATTGAAATTGTGTAGTTGTGTATATAATGAATATGTGCTAGTTATGTATTGTTCATATTTTGGTAAGTTGTGTATTGATTATATTTTTGAGCAAGTTGTGTATTAATTGTGTAAGTGTTGTAATTGTATTTGTGTAAATCATGTATTTGTGTTGTGATGATAATCTCTTCCCAGAGATTGAGCCTGCTCTTTCTTCGTATCGTCACGTTCCCAGTAATATGCAAGATACGTTTTACAGTGGCTTAAACGTATATCAAGACCAGCCACGCACCTGCAACTCCCCCTCCCCCCACTCCTGCACACCTGGTCGACCCGCCAACTGCTACTCCCAGCCAAACTACCGACTTGCGGCCGTCCTTTATTCTCATTGGCCGTACAACAACACACCACTCCAGCTCCACGCCAATCACATTCCTCGCAAGCCAATGTCAGGACCGCCCAGCAGTTCTCCAGCCAGAATATATCTAGTGCTCTTGCTGTGAACACCTACTTGACTCACCTTGTGTGATCAAATAGAGGTTGATAGCTTGCGCATATATTCCCAGCACCATTTATCTTTGTATTCCTGTTAACGTAACCAGTTCCCCCCTTTTCAGTTTGTTATATATATATTTTTTCGTGTTTTACTTTTACATTATTTTAAATGCCAAGGAATTGTCTTTATTTTATTTTGTTTCCTAGATTAATTAAAGTGCATTTTCTTATATTTTGTGCTTTTGTGTATCTTACCTTACCTTACCACAGATTATCAGACAAGCAGTCACTCTTTTTTTTTCCTTTTTTTTATAACTTACATGTATGTGGCCCAGCATTGACATCTGCTATTTGGAAGACTGCCGACCACCATTTCCAACACGTTACCGTCACATATAATTGGGGGCCTGTCCTAGGAGCTTCACTCAGGTATTGGTAATTGTGGTAAGCGTACTTGGCTTTCATTTCCTTGCTTTCAATATTTACACTAATCATTTTTATTATATGGTGCTGTGTATATTGTGCATTACGGGAGTAGCATATGGTGAGTGTGAGACAACTTTGGATTACGTGGTGACTGTCGGCCGCAGTCATACTCTTAATTGGTCGTCTCCCCCTCTTGTGTTATTACCCGTGTTTAACATCTTTTGTCCCCAGATATTTCTCACATTTTTGACAGATTATCACATAGGTACCCTGGTACTGTGGTCTGTCTCCGGTCAATAGCACCTAATTTCTGCAATCCGACTCTAGGAGGAAAAGAGGGCCAAAGTTCCTCTAGCACGGACTATTATTGGCGAACTGGGACCTCGCCGATAGTTCTCGTCACCAGTTGACACTCGCACCCCTACTCGTTGGTCAGAATTGATGGTATTTACTCAAGGTAGGGAATTAGCTTTCTTTCTTTTGAGCACGAAGTTCGCTAATTCTGTAAATACCATATTCAATTTCAGTGGGTACCTTGCTTATGTTCTATAGTGACTCGGCAAGGTATGACTACATTTTTGGACTACCTTATTTACTTAGGAACCATTTAGTGTTTCACTTATCTTTTGAAACTCTGTTTCAACTAATTAGTAGGATTTTCTTGCCTTTATCCTCCCACAGTGAGTACCAGGTACAAGATTTCCTGCGACCTTAATCATTTACCATCTTGAATTAACTTTAATTATTAACATTCCACAGGATAGGTATCAGTTGCCACGTTTCCTGTTTCTGACATTCACCATATCTCCACAGTATATTCGTGTCTCATTTATTTGCCATTTTTCACTATGTTTCGTATCCAACTTTCAAGGCAGATCCAGAAGGTGAAATAGAGAAATTGCGTCATGCTAAGAGGGTCGAATTGAGAACTCTTGCACATGAGTATCAATTAGAAGTTCCCCCTGACGCCAACAAGTATGCCATACATAATATAATTTTAGATTATCTTTTGGATGAAGGGAAGATAGATTCTGATACTCACGAACAATATACCATTTCAGATAAGCATGATTTGACAGCAATAAAGCTCAAGCTAGAACTTGCTAAGATCGAGCGGGAGCAACAACAGGAAGCAGCTGCAATCAGAGAGCGTGAAGCTGCCATCAGAAAGGAGAACAAGAGCGTGAAGCTGCACTCAGAAGGGAAGAACAAGAAAGAGAAATCCGCCTCAAGGAGCGTGAGGCGCCCTGGCCAAGGAAGCAGCTGCCATCCGAAGGAAGAAAGTGAAAGAGAGGCCGCACTGAAGAAAGAAGAAAGTGAACGTGAGTTGGCCTTACTCAAAGAGCGTGAAAAATTACAACTTGAAGTACAACGACAACAACTAGAGATGCAACGCGACCACGACAAACGGCAAGCAGACTCGGTTCTAGACTATCATAGCAGAGAACTCGCGATAGACGCTACACACCAAGCTCGACTCCAACAAGCAGCAGCTAGTCTTCCTCCAAGTTTCAATGTCTCCCATGCAAGTAAGTTAATGCCCCCGTTCATAGAAACGGAGGTTGATGTGTTCTTCACAACTTTTGAGACCCTTGCTAATCAACTTAGTTGGCCTGACGACCAATGGGCTACCCTTCTCCGAGTACATTTAACAGGTAGAGCAGCCGTCACACTCAGCACTTTGGCATCGGAAAACGACTACACCACCTTGAAGCAAGCTGTGTTGGACGCCTACCTTCTCTCCACCGAAAGCTATCGACGAAAGTTCCGTGACTACGTCAAGGCAAGTACCACCACCTTCTTAGAATTTGCTAACACCAAACGGAGATATTTCATGAAATGGCTGGAGGCAGCACATGTCTCTACTTTTCCAGAGCTTGTCAACCTCATACTGGTTGAAGAATTTTTGAGACGTGTACCTCCTCCTGTCCGCCTATACTTAGCAGACAAAGAAGAGACCGATTTGGTGAAGTGCGCGAAGTCAGCTGACACAGCCTCATCCACCGGCTGACACCAGAACCTACCAGTAAGAAGTCTTGGTACAGTTACGAGAAAGCGAGCCCAGATCAAGGTACCTCTCAACTGTACTGCAGGTATTGTCGACTCTATGGACATACCATAGAAAAATGTGGTAAGTCCCAATCTAAAGGTAACATAGAACCTCCTCCTAAGCCCAAACCTACTCACCCTAAGTCCGGTAAGCCTGTAATGAATGTTGGTGTTCATGCTAATGATCTCTCTCTCTTTAGCAAGCATCTATATCCAGGAACTATCACTACCCACGGTTCAGATTCAGAGGGACGTTTTGGACTTAAGATCCTGCGGGACACAGCGGCTCTACAATCGATCGTCTTGAAATCAGCTGTGCCCAACGTCGCCTACACAGGAGAGACTGTATTCATCACTGACCTTACTGCTACTACTCCTTATCCTCTTGCCAGAGTTTACCTAGATTGTCCCTTCGTGACCGGTGAAGTCCAAGTCGCCGTCAGGGAAAAGCCTTTTCCCATGCCTGGAGTGCAACTTCTCCTGGGCAACGACTTGGCAGAAGACCAACAACCGAACAACCTGATCGTCAAGGACATATCCCAGGTGGGTAACTCTGTGTTGGATAACCCGATTTTTGAGCATGTTCCAGCAAAGGTTCAAGAGAGTGATGAAGGTTCTCCTCCTGTTATGGTGACCACCCGTGCTCAAGCTGCACGACCACAGCCAGCTGACTCTACTGCTACCGCTGTCCCTCAGGACCCTTCGAAACTACCCCCTAATCTGACCGCTTTGGAGTTCCGTAAGTTACAGAGAGATGATCTTACCTTGACACCATTATTCTTTCAGGCTGAGACCCAATCCGACAGTGTTCCTGGGTTCTTTATGGAGAACGAATTACTCTATCGCAGGTATAGACCCAGTAAACTGAAGGACGAGGACGATTGGGCAGACGTTGAACAACTAGTGATTCCTACCAGCCTGCGGCCCACGATTCTACACCTGGCCCACGGAGCACTGTCACACTACGGGTTCAACAAGACTTACCATGGAATTCGACAAGACTACTACTGGCCAGGTATGGTTAACGATGTCAAGAATCATGTCAAACTGTGCCACGTGTGTCAGTTAGCCGGGAAACCGAACGTTTCCATTCCCAGAGCACCACTGATACCCATCCAGGTGCCTGAGGAACCGTTCCACAGACTTATTATTGACTGTGTTGGTCCTTTGCCTCGGACCAGTGCAGGCAACGCCTATATCTTAACTATCCTGTGTCCTACCACCAGATTCCCCATAGCAGTTCCAGTGAAAAACATTACGGCTGCTACAGTGGTGAAGAATTTATTGAAAATCTTCACCCAGTATGGATTTCCGAGGGAGATTCAGAGCGACTGTGGCACCAACTTCACCAGTGATCTCTTCAAACGGACTCTGGAGGAGTTCAACATCAAACAGGTACTGTCCAGCCCCTATCATCCTGCTTCACAGGGTTCTCTCGAGCGTAGTCATCAGACTATCAAGGCACTCTTAAAAAAGTTTTGCAATGAGACCTCAAAGGATTGGGATAGGCAACTTGATCTCATTATGTGTATTTTCAGAAGTCTTCCCAACGAGTCACTAGGAGTATCTCCTTATGAGATGCTCTACGGACGTAAGTGGCCGTACANAAAATGAAAAAAGTAAATAAAGTAAAAACGAGAGTGATAGAAAAAAATAGAGAAGAAGGGATGATGAAAGAGAAGCTGAAAAAACGCATGATACGAAATATGAGAAGAACGAAGCAAGGAAACAAAAGAATAATAAAGGAGAAAATCACGATACAAAATATTAAAAAGATATACAAAATATCACAATATTGAAAAAAAACATATGCTGAGGAGCAGAGAAGTGAGAGCACAGCAATACACCCGCAACATATTTGCTGCCCCTCGTACCTCCTCCTCCTACATATTTACTCCTCCTCCTCCGTCACAGGTCGGAGTACGACCTCGGTATTGACACCGGAGTCTGCGGGTCTCTGTTACCAGGAGCCGTCAGTCCCTCTCTCTCTCTTCTCAGTCCTCTGCACCTTGCAACAATACGCACCAATGCACAACACACCCACACTGCCTGGGGAGGAGAGGGGGGGGGGATCCAGTAAATCTGGTACACAGGATCCGTTCTTGTGAAATATATAAACGATTCTCAATATCGCTTTAGCATTTTACCAGTACACAAATAATGTATCAGAACCCTTCTCGACAATACCCCCAAGTAATGCTGCTCAGGTAGAAAACGCAACGGGATTATAGCCTGCATATATAACCATTGCGAAATAACCCGGGTGGAATAATTCGTGCCTAATAATCCTTGCGAACTAGTTCGCAAACGCCCCACGTGAAACGGTCTGTGATAATATCATATTTCTCCTAAAAGTTCTCCTGCCTACCGTCCTTAACAAACTTGGCACCGCTCGTAAAAGTGTTCGCTGCGTTATTCCTGGTCTGTCACCCTACCGCCGCCGCGAGATACGGCAGGGCAAGCACAGAGCTGTGACGCTGGCAGAACAAGCATGGAACTGCGACGCAAGCAGAATAGACACAGAGCTGCGACGCAAACAAAACAATTATGGATCTGCGACGCAAGCAGAACAAGCACTGAGCTGCGACGCAAGCAGAGCAAGAATGAAGCTGCGACGCCAGCAGAACAAACACAGAGCTGCGACGCAAGCAGAACAATTATGGATCTGCGACGCAAGCAGAACAGACACACAGCTGTGACGCAATTAAAACAAGCATGAAGCTGCTACGCAAGCAGAACAAACACAGAGCTGCGACACTAGCAGAGCAAGCACAGAACTGCGAAGCAAGCAGAAGAAACACAGAGCTGTAACCAAAGCAGAGGAAGCCCTGAGCTGTGACGCAAGCAGACCAAGGACTGAGCTGTGACCAAAGCAAAGCAAGCACTGAGCTACGACGCAAGCAGAACAAGCATGAAACTGCGGCGCAAGCAGAGCAAGCACTGAGCTGCGACCAAAGCAGAGGCAGCATTGAGCTGCGACCAAAGCAGAGCCAGCATTGAGCTGCGACCAAAGCAGAGCCAGCACTGAGCTGCGACCAAAGCAAAGCCAGCACTGAGCTGCGACACAAGCATGAAGCTGTGATGCAAGCAAAGCAAGCATGCAGCTGCAACTCAAGCAGAACTAGCACGGAGCGCTGCCACACAAACAGAACAAGCAGTCAGCGAGAAATGTGTATGCTTACCGAATTTATCTGTGTTCGAAAACATTGTTAAATCATTGAAATTATTGGGTTTACAAGTGAAATTCCATAATGAGAAGACTATGGGAAAACTTAGAAAACCCCAAATGTGTCATACACAAAATATCACGTAAAGAGGATAATACGTACTAATTAGCGCAAGCATCCGAACATTGTAATATGGACTTTCTGGATATAAATATTTTCTAAGAAGTGGCGAAATGTCTAATTCTCTATTTTTTTCCATGTCTCTGAAAATTTTCACCAAATTAACTGGACGGCTTCTTTTTCGGTCACCAGTTATATTTTGAATTTGTATATTACATTAAGAAACAATATTTTGTATTTCATTCCGAGTAGAAAATGCAATTACCTAATTAATTATTACGACAAAGTGTAGAAAATGGCTATTTTTCTCCACAAACTTTGCTTTCGGGACCAGAAGAGAGATAATTATATATTTACCTCTTTTCCAGAACATTCCAGATAGATTCAATGGTGAGTAAACTTGTTGTAACTTTTAGAACTTCTCCGCTATCTCACTCAGTGCGCCTCAGAGAGGATTACAACAGCATTAAGACCTTGCTGGATGCCTTATATTATGATGAGTATAGCTAAGAGGTTATCAGAGACGTCCCTGTTGAGACACATCGCCCTGTTGTGCAGCTGTGTTGTGTGCACACCGCTCTGTTGTGCAGCTGTGTTGTGTGAACACCGCCCTGTTGTGCAGCTGTGTTGTGTGCACACCGCCCTGTTGTGCAGCTGTGTTGTGTGCACACCGCACTGTTGTGCAGCTGTGTTGTGTGCACACCGCCCTGATGTGCAGCTGTGTTGTGTGCACACCGCTCTGTTGTGCAGCTGTGTTGTGTGCACACCGCTCTGTTGTGCAGCTGTGTTGTGTGCACACCGCCCTCTTGTGCAGCTGTGCTGTGTGCACACCGTCCTGTTGTGCAGCTGTGTTGTGTGCACACCGCTCTCTTGTGCAGCTGTGTTGTGTGCACACCGTCCTGTTGTGCAGCTGTGTTGTGTGCACACCGTCCTGTTGTGCAGCTGTGTTGTGTGCACACCGTCCTGTTGTGCAGCTGTGTTGTGTGCACACCGTCCTGTTGTGCAGCTGTGTTGTGTGCACACCGTCCTGTTGTGCAGCTGTGTTGTGTGCACACCGCTCTCTTGTGCAGCTGTGTTGTGTGCACACCGCTCTCTTGTGCAGCTGTGTTGTGTGCACACCGTCCTGTTGTGCAGCTGTGTTGTGTGCACACCGCTCTCTTGTGCAGCTGTGTTGTGTGCACACCGCTCTGTTGTGCAGCTGTGTAGTGTGCACACCGCCCTGTTGTGTAGCTGTGTTGTGTGCACACTGCCTTGTTGTGCAGCTGTGTTGTGTGCACACCGCCCTGTTGTGCAGCTGTGTTGTGTGCACACTGCCCTGTTGTGCAGCTGTGTTGTGTGCACACCGTCCTGTTGTGCAGCTGTGTTGTGTGCACATCGCTCTGTTGTGCAGCTGTGTTGTGTGCACACCGCACTGTTGTGCAGCTGTGTTGTGTGCACACAGCCCTTTTGTGCAGCTGTGCTGTGTGCACACCGCTCTGTTGTGTTGTGTGCACACCGCTCTGTTGTGCAGCTGTGTTGTGTGCACACCGCCCTGAAGTGCAGCTGTGCTGTCTGCACACCGCTCTGTTGTGTTGTGTGCACACCGCTCTGTTGTGCAGCTGTGTTGTGTGCACACCGCACTGTTGTGTTGTGTGCACACCGTTCTGTTGTGCAGCTGTGTTGTGTGCACACCGCTCTGTTGTGTTGTGTACACACCGCTCTGTTGTGTTGTGTGCACACCGCTCTGTTGTGTTGTGTACACACCGCTCTGTTGTGTTGTGTGCACACCGCTCTGTTGTGCAGCTGTGTTGTGTGCACACCGCTCTGTTGTGCAGCTGTGTTGTGTGCACACCGCTCTGTTGTGCAGCTGTGTTGTGTGCACACCGCTCTGTTGTGCAGCTGTGTTGTGTGCACACCGCCCTGTTGTGCAGCTGTGCTGTGTGCACACCGCTCTGTTGTGTTGTGTGCACACCGCTCTGTTGTGTTGTGTGCACACCGCTCTGTTGTGTTGTGTGCACACCGCTCTGTTGTGTTGTGTGCACACCGCTCTGTTGTGTTGTGTGCACACCGCTCTGTTGTGTTGTGTGCACACCGCTCTGTTGTGCAGCTGTGTTGTGTGCACACCGCTCTGTTGTGCAGCTGTGTTGTGTGCACACCGCCCTGTTGTGCAGCTGTGATGTGTGCACACCGCTCTGTTGTGTTGTGTGCACACCGCTCTGTTGTGTTGTGTGCACACCGCTCTGTTGTGCAGCTGTGTTGTGTGCACACCGCACTGTTGTGTTGTGTGCACACCGCTCTGTTGTGCAGCTGTGTTGTGTGCACACCGCTCTGTTGTGTTGTGTGCACACCGCTCTGTTGTGTTGTGTGCACACCGCTCTGTTGTGTTGTGTGCACCCCGCTCTGTTGTGTTGTGTGCACACCGCTCTGTTGTGTTGTGTGCACACCGCTCTGTTGTGTTGTGTGCACACCGCTCTGTTGTGTTGTGTGCACACCGCTCTGTTGTGTTGTGTGCACACCGCTCTGTTGTGTTGTGTGCACACCGCTCTGTTGTGTTGTGTGCACACCGCTCTGTTGTGCAGCTGTGTTGTGTGCACACCTCACTGTTGTGCAGCTGTGCTGTGTGCACACCGCACTGTTGTGCAGCTGTGTTGTGTGCACACCGCACTGTTGTGTTGTGTGCACACCGCTCTGTTGTGTTGTGTGCACACCGCTCTGTTGTGTTGTGTGCACACCGCTCTGTTGTGTTGTGTGCACACCGCTCTGTTGTGTTGTGTGCACACCGCTCTGTTGTGTTGTGTGCACACCGCTCTGTTGTGTTGTGTGCACACCGCTCTGTTGTGTTGTGTGCACACCGCTCTGTTGTGCAGCTGTGTTGTGTGCACACCGCACTGTTGTGCAGCTGTGTTGTGTGCACACCGCACTGTTGTGCAGCTGTGTTGTGTGCACACCGCACTGTTGTGCAGCTGTGTTGTGTGCGCACCTCACTGTTGTGCAGCTGTGTTGTGTGCACACCGCCCTGTTGAGCTGTGTGCACACCGCTCTGTTGTGTTGTGTGCACACCGCTCTGTTGTGTTGTGTGCACACCGCTCTGTTGTGTTGTGTGCACACCGCTCTGTTGTGCAGCTGTGTTGTGTGCACACCGCTCTGTTGTGTTGTGTGCACACCGCCCTGTTGTGTTGTGTGCACACCGCTCTGTTGTGTTGTGTGCACACCGCTCTGTTGTGCAGCTGTGTTGTGTGCACACCGCTCTGTTGTGCAGCTGTGTTGTGTGCACACCGCTCTGTTGTGCAGCTGTGTTGTGTGCACACCGCTCTGTTGTGCAGCTGTGTTGTGTGCACACCGCTCTGTTGTGCAGCTGTGTTGTGTGCACACCGCTCTGTTGTGCAGCTGTGTTGTGTGCACACCGCTCTGTTGTGCAGCTGTGTTGTGTGCACACCGCACTGTTGTGTTGTGTGCACACCGCTCTGTTGTGCAGCTGTGTTGTGTGTACACCGCACTGTTGTGCAGCTGTGTTGTGTGCACACCGCTCTGTTTTGTTGTGTGCACACCGCTCTGTTTTGTTGTGTGCACACCGCTCTGTTGTGTTGTGTGCACACCGCTCTGTTGTGTTGTGTGCACGCCGCTCTGTTGTGTTGTGTGCACACCGCTCTGTTGTGTTGTGTGCACACCGCTCTGTTGTGTTGTGTGCACACCGCTCTGTTGTGTTGTGTGCACACCGCTCTGTTGTGTTGTGTGCACACCGCTCTGTTGTGTTGTGTGCACACCGCTCTGTTGTGTTGTGTGCACACCGCTCTGTTGTGTTGTGTGCACACCGCTCTGTTGTGTTGTGTGCACACCGCTCTGTTGTGTTGTGTGCACACCGCTCTGTTGTGTTGTGTTCACACCGCTCTGTTGTGTTGTGTGCACACCGCACTGTTGTGCAGCTGTGTTGTGTGCACACTGCTCTGTTGTGTTGTCTGCACACCGCACTGTTGTGCAGCTGTGTTGTGTGCACACCGCACTGTTGTGCAGCTGTGTTGCGTACACACCGCCCTGTTGTGCAGCTGTGTTGTGTTCACACCGCTCTGTTGTGCAGCTGTGTTGTGTGCACACCGCCTTGTTGTGCAGCTGTGTTGTGTGCACACCGCTCTGTTGTGCAGCTGTGTTGTGTGCACACCGCACTGTTGTGCAGCTGTGTTGTGTGCACACCGCACTGTTGTGCAGCTGTGTTGTGTGCACACCGCACTGTTGTGCAGCTGTGTTGTGTGCACACCGCACTGTTGTGCAGCTGTGTTGTGTGCACACCTCACTGTTGTGTTGTGTGCACACCTCACTGTTGTGTTGTGTGCACACCTCACTGTTGTGTTGTGTGCACACCGCACTGTTGTGCAGCTGTGTTGTGTGCACACCGCACTGTTGTGCAGCTGTGTTGTGTGCACACCGCTCTGTTGTGTTGTGTGCACACCGCACTGTTGTGCAGCTGTGTTGTGTGCACACCGCTCTGTTGTGTTGTGTGCACACCGCTCTGTTGTGTTGTGTGCACACCGCTCTGTTGTGTTGTGTGCACACCGCTCTGTTGTGTTGTGTGCACACCACTCTGTTGTGCAGCTGTGTTGTGTGCACATCGCCCTGTTGTGCAGCTGTGTTGTGTGCACACCGCTCTGCTGTGCAGCTTGCGGGAAATCTTACAAACTAAAG